>JAVTVY010039338.1:0-16797 GCA_036873755.1 Hanleya hanleyi | reverse complement strand
GATGTAACGATTCCCTCCCTCGGAGCACACCAGCGGTCCTAGGATATCTAGGTGAACCCGCTCCATCGGAGTCCCCGCATGGTAGGACCCCAATGCACCTCGCGGATGTACCTTAGGTTTCTTGTTCACATTACAGGTAGCGCATGTCTCGACATACAACTCCACGTCCCGCCTCAGGTTCGGCCAAAAGAATGACCGTTTGGCCAAAGCCACAGTTTTATCCTGGCCTAAATGACCCCCTGACTTGGCATCATGCACCAAGTGCAATACCTCGGAACGAAGAGCCGCCGGTACCACCAATTTCAACTTCGTAAACACACCGTAATCCCACTGGTAGTATAGGACACCCTCCTGTAACCTCAAACACGACCGGCAAAGCCACAAGTGCTTAGTTACAGGGCCACCGGAAAATAACCGGGATGGTGTCTGACCAGTTTCCATGTGGTCAATCACGGGTCGAAGCTGAACATCGGCCAATTGCTTCTCCCTCAACTCTTTGGGGGAAAACGCTTCCCAAACCATATCGAGTTCAGACTGAGATTGAGACGGAGGTTCTAATGGAGCATCAAAGTTCACAGAGAGGGCCCGAACTGCAGCCACGGTCTCTCCAACCGTAGCCACTGGCACCACATCATCCACATCCTCTGTGAATCGTCCCCATTGGTTATGGGCCCGAATACAATACTTACATCCGCCACAAGGGAGTGACGTAGGCTCACTTCCTGCCATGTAACAATTGCACAGTGGCAAGGAATCCGGAATTCGGGAGAGTCCATCGGCATTTCCATGCTTCACCCCTGCTCGGTGTTGAATTGTCATTTCATACTGACTGAGCTCTTCAAGCCACCTAGCCAGCTGACCTTCAATATGACGAAACCGAGTTAACCAGACCAAGCTATTATGGTCGGTACGTATCAGGAAAGGTTTGCCAAGCAAGTAATGCCGGAATGTGCGGGTAAATGTCACGACTGCCAGAAGCTCTTTTCGAGTCGTGCAATACCGGCGCTGTGCCGGGGCAAGGTTATGGCTGGCATATGCTACGGTACGTTCCACGCCATTCTGAACCTGTACAAGCTCTGCACCGATAGCAGTGTCCGAGGCATCGGTATCGAGAATAAATGGATCCCCTGCAGTGGGTAAGGCCAAAACCGGTGCACTAATCACTGCATCCCGGAGTTTCTCGAAGGCTTCCTGGTGCCGAGTTTGCCAATGAAAGGTAGATTTCGGCCCCGTCAGTTCATACAGGCAGCCTGCCAATTTTGCGAAACCGGCCACGAAGTCCCTGTGGTAGTTCACGAACCCCAGGAAAGACTGTAGTTCGGTACGATCCGTGGGGACCGGCCAATCGCGCACGGCACTAATTTTACTCTCCGTAATGGAAATTTCACCCCGGCTAACGGTCTTACCCAGAAACTCCACCTCCCGCCGAAACAAGGAGCATTTCCGAGGTTTCAGCTTGAGATTATGTTCCCGAAACCGTTGCAGGACAAGACGCAAATTAGCCAGGGCACTCTCAAAGGTACGTCCCACCACAATGACGTCATCAAGGTAGGCTAGCACTTCCCGCCAAGTAAGGCCACGGAGCACCGTATTTATCGCCCTCTGAAACGTTGCAGGAGCGTTACAGAGGCCAAAAGCCATACGAACATGCTCAAAAAGCCCATACTTCGTAATAAAGGCAGTCTTGTGCTGGTCCGCAGGGTCAATAGAGATCTGCCAGTAGCCAGCTGCCAAATCCAAAGTGCTAAAGTACTCCGCCCCATCTAACGCATCGAGACATTCGTCTATCAGCGGCAGCGGAAACGCGTCTTTCACCGTTTTGTCATTTAATTCCCGGAAGTCCACACAATAGCGGACAGAACCGTCCTTCTTACGAATTAGAACCGGGGCAGAAGCCCATTCAGACTCTGAGGGTCGAATGACTCCAGCATCCAGCATCGCTTCGAGATGTTTACTCTCCTCCTTCTCAAACCCTCTTGGTGTTCGTCGCATACGCTGCCGGACGGGACGTGCATCGCCAGTATTAATACAATGTTTGGTATTGGCGAAGTGACCGAGATCCAAGTCCCCACTGGCGAAAACGTCTTGGAATTCAATCAGTGTGTCCTTGACAGCAGCTCCCTGCTCCTCGGTCAAACCCTCACATGTTGCCTCGTATAATGGTACAAGGAACTCTGGGAGGGTTTCAGGTAAAGGGACATCTACTTTTCTTACCGATGCGCCCTCTACATCGCCAGACACGGGGTGATCACTACATTCCAGAGTGGTTCCAATCCAGGCCCCCCGAATGACCTTTACCTCAGTATCATTCGGGTTGCGCAAGCAGATCGGAACCATTGGACCCCCGCGAATTGCCATCTTGGGAACCATCACGACAGATTGATCGATTACGGGCTCCAAAACATAATCGACCAAATTTGACCCAGATTGGACAGGGGAGTATCCCTGCATTACACCTCGGACTAACTGGGATGTTAAGGGAGGAATGGTTACTGTTTCAGCAAGTGTGACCCGGTTTACAGACAGCGGTTCGCCATCTCCCTGTTGCTTCAGGGTTGCCGAAACTTTCATGTCTCCTATCACGAGGACGTTCTTATTGAAGTCTACAATGCAACCATTAGCAGACAGGAAATCAAAGCCCAACAAGAGCTCGTCCACTAATGGTGCTACCACGACATCCCAAGTACTGTGGAAGTCCAGAACAGACAAGGGGACCTTTTGCACTAGCATCCCCATGCTGGACGTTCCCTGAAATGCTCCAGTCAACCTTATTGGGGTGGTGGACAGCCCCTTTAACTTCAATCTGGCAAATAGGTCTTGACTCATGACGGTTACCTGAGCAGCGGTGTCAACAACGGCGGTCACAGGAACTGCTCCGACCTTCGCCGGCACCGTCATTGTCCAACCAGGTGAACGTGAAATAATCACATCCCTAATGGCTACTGGCGAAGACTCCGTGACCTCAATAGAGGCCACAGGTGATGCACTAGTTCCGGTTGCTGGTTCAACCCCCTTCTGGTCACTCAACTGAGAATCCTGGGCTGGTGGTGGACCTTGCCTACCAGCCCCTATTCGTTTCCCGAGTGTTTCTTTGGGCAATTCCGGCTAATGTGACCCAATTCATCGCAGACATAACAGCGAATCGGTGACCGGGAGAGATTAGAGGTTTGTGGACAGTGAAAACTTTTGTGTCCCTCCTCTCCACATGTATAACAGCGAATAACATTGGCAGACCAGCCGCGTGGGGCTGAACCCCGGGAAGAGGGTGCGGCCTTCTCTGGTACCGCACTCTGCTTCCCTCGACAGGCCTCTGCAAGCAATGCTTTTAGGGTCTTCTGCTGCTCTTCTGAAAAACCTCCCGAGCCTCCAGAGTCAGACTTGGCAGTCCAGGGACAAACAGCTTCATCAGCCTCAGTTGTCACCAATCTCACACCCTTAACGCTCATGGCACGATGATTGTGCAAGGAGGAATTAACATAGGCCAATGCCTCCTGTACAGTTTTCGGATCTTTTTCCATTGCGAAAACTACGGCTTGACGTTCACGGCAACCCCTCAAAAAATGTTCAACGGCCACAGTATCGACTACTTCATCAGCAGCCCCTGGATAGCCTTCCCTAGCCAACTGCATGCAACGGTCAGCAAAATCACCCAATGTATCATCAGCCCCCCGCTCCTCCACTTGCAAACGTCGTCTGACCGCATGTGCAGGCTCTTGCCTACCATAGCGCCTCTCCAGAGCTTCGATTAACTTGTCGAATGAATTTCTAACCGCCTCTGGTAGGACGCGATAGAATTCCATAGCTTTCCCATGCATACACTCGCGGAGACGCCTAAGGGACTTGGCCTTGTCCCAACCACACGACTGTCTATCTCCAATTCAAATTTGATTTTAAATGGGATCCAAGTATCCACTACACCACCAAAAACCAAGGTCTTTGGCAGTGGACGACTGCGACTGCGATGGCGTGACCTCCCCTCACTGGTGGGAGATCTCGAACGCCTTGACGTTTGGGAGTCCGATAAGCGACTGCACCCAACGGCCCCACTATCGTCACTATCGGAAGAAGAATCCCGACCTGTTGCACCTTGTACCTGACCCCCAACATGTCGGTCTCGCAGAGGCGCTGGCAAAACTATCTCCGCCTCCGTGTGGTGCGGAGTTCGAGCAACTAACTCCCTGCGTCGCGAAACGTTTGGGGTTGGAGTATCAACGCAATCACCCTCACCCCTACTAACTTGAGAGACTGGAGTATGACAACTAGAGGAGTCAGTTTGAGCCTCTCTTCCGGGGCCCACAGGGGGAACTCCACTACCATAGATTCCCCTAGGGGGAATCGCCCGCTCAATGTTATGCATCCAAGGGGGCTGGCGATCCTCCCCATAATTAACATAAGGCAACCCAATATATGAACCACCTGGTGTCATCTCATTCAGTTCACCAGGTTGTAATTCACTGGATAACAAATTCCGCGAAATTGGCGGTGGATTACCTCCAGTTACGTTTACGCTCCCTGGTGTCTGCAACTGGCTGACCCGAGGTTGTTGACTTTCAAGATCAATAAGGTCAGACCCAACAGGAATAGACGCACCCCCATTAACAGGTAATGCTGGAGTTGGCTGCCCCCCAGCGACGCCACTAGACTGCGTTACATTCGTATCCCCCACCCCCTAACCATTGGAGTAGACGTCTGGCCGCGCATCATGGTCACCAGCATTCCAACCTGGTCCCCCACGTTGGTTACCCCCGTCCCTACTACCCCTAATCTATCATCCATCCCCCTCACTCGAGTATGCATCTCGCCCACTTGAGATGTCAATCCAGTCAATTGGGTACCATGCTCAGTTAACTGAACCCCATGTGTACCTATTTCCTCCCTAATCAAGTCTACTGCTTCCTCAACCTGACCAACACGATTTCCATAGTGATCCAAATTTTGTTCCACTCTTGTATTTAGCGAGTTAAACTGCTCTCTAACATCCCTAACTAAATTGTCCATTTCAGACCTAATTTCCCGAATTTGAAGTTCAACTGCCAAATTATTTCGCTGCTCCTGAGTATCCATCAGGGCAGAGACATACTCTGGACCCTCTGTATTTATACCTGAAATAACTGAAGCCCGTAATATGGCTACAATATGTGAAGCAGAGAAACGCGTTGCGCGCATGAAATCTCTGAAGCTAATAGGCTGGCCCCCAGGCCGACATTTGACAATTGCTTCGGCCTTTACTTTACCAATACCCTCTATTGTCTGTATCTCATCAACCGTAGCGGTTGACACGTCAATTGTGTAATCCGACATATTCGAAAATGAATATGAATCACACGCGGCGTCAAAATAAAGTAGCGGCGCGTGAAAAGGAGCAGTGAATGACACTCACTGATCCAAACAACCCACTTACCACGCAACTTACCAAAACAAAATCTGGTCTGGTGAACTCCTGAAATACTCACCAAAGATGATCACATGGGGTGCATATCCATCACGGGTTATATAACATATTAAATGCGCAAGACTAGCTAATATATCAAACAAAAGCCATCCAGCTATAGTGAAAACCGTATGATGAATTTTGGCAAAGTCCAAAATGGACAAACAGAAAATTTATGATAATAAATCAAAAATTCTATGTCAAATATTCCAGAATACACCCCACCCTCATTCACAGTAAACACTAGCTAACCCCTTACGCAATAGCTACAAGGTAATAGTTAAGTGAACTACAGTGAATTTTGATGAAGTCCAAAAACTAGGTCAAATAATATACAAAATAACTGCATTCACTAGCAGCCCAGTTAAAGCGTAATAGCTCAATAGTATGGGTGTTGAATACTAAACAATCATCAAATGGTGTCAATCAATACCAAATGAGACCTAATTATCAATGATCAAAGTCTATTTCCCAAAATAAATAGGATCAAAATTCACCAAGTTGGCATTTTGCAATCAACTCAATTATGGTTGACTATTTAATAGATGCCCTTCAAATGTTCCCAAAATCAACTGGTGTTGCCCAACAATACCTGACTACACTCTAATCGGGTGCAGTGTTGATGCCACACCAATTGTTTTTGTCTGGATCGTCACCGCGTAGCGGTGTCGACCAGACTATGCTGCCACTCACGAAATTTATGCAAATGTGTACGTGCACTATAATGCGGTGACCCTGGGTTAACCTGTATCACTCCGCCAGTGATTTTCACTGTGTTGAGTCTTATATCAGGGTATTAACCAGAAAATGAAGAAAAAAACAGTCGTAATCGTTTCATGTGAACTAGAAATAAAACGAAATCTGAATTTGAGTGTATTTCATATTCATTTCTTCGCCCAGGGATTGCTTAAATCCGTGGACTATTTTTTGTCTGGATCGCCACCGCGTAGCGGTGCGACCAGACTATGCTGCCACTCACGAAATATATGCAAATGTGTACGTGCACTATAATGGAATGACCCTGGGTTGTCCTGTATCACTCCGCCCGTTATTTTCACTGTGTTTGAGTCTTATATCAGGGTATTAACCAGAAAATGAAGAAAAAACAGTCGTAATCGTTTCATGTTAACTAGAAATAAAACGAAATCTGAATTTGAGTATATTTCATATTCATTTCTTCGCACAGGGACTGCTTGAATCCGTGGACTATTTTTTTGTTCTTTGGTTCCGGGCGATCGGCTCAAACCTCGTGGTGTTTGCCGTCTGTTCGGTTTCGTGCCTGTCTGAGTTTGCGGTAAGTCAGATTACTTATAATATATATGCCTGGTGTTTATAGTTCGCATTTTGTTTGTTGACAACGATAACGTTGGAGAGACAATTTGTGCGAAAATCCCTGTTAATGTTGCTGTACGATCATACGTTGCAAATCTTGTTTCTTGATCTGAGTGTCGCACTTTACAGGTTCAGGTTCTGGGATTATAAAGACCCCAGTTTCCAATACTCGTACGTTCTTTCCCGTGAAGTCGGCGTTCGTTACTATTTTAATGTGTACTCATACTGCATGGAATATATTTCCAGAGGAGATATGTGTCGAAGCAACAACAATAGTATTTACATTTTTCTCGTCTTGCGAACTTGACCGGATTCTGTCCAGTGCAAATTTATGTATTCCGGGGGGACTCTGCTCACCGAATATAATTTAGTTTCAAAACGTTTGAACAACAACAAAACTTTCCGAAAGCGGAAACAACAGAATTTGTCGGGTACCGCTTTCGAAAAGTTTTGTTGTTGGTGGTGTTCAAACTTTTTCAAACTAAATTATATACGCAATGATCGTACAGCAACAACAACAGGAATTTTCGCACAAATTGTCTCTCCAACGTTTATATCGTTGTCAACAAACAAATTTACTATAAAACCCATGCAGGCATATATAAGTAATGGGGACTTAACGCAAACTCATGCAGCTCTTGCAAATATCTGTGCTACACAGAACTATTAATAAAACTATCCAGTCTCACGTATTTGTCGTTTTGTCACAATAAACTTGCATGAATTATGAAAATCTGCTCGCAAAAACTAGTAGAAGACATTGACGCAGACGATCCACTTTTAAGTATATTACTGTAGATAGTTTCTTGCTACCATGAATACCTAGCATATTTGTAAATGAGCCGCCTTCACAAATTCACTTCCTTGAAAACTAAACTGTGTTCCAGTTGTGATTTCCCAAACACTCGTCCACAAATTGGAGAAAATCTCCACATTTATCCATACATCTGCTATCGGCTGAAACGTTTTGAAACTTTAAATCCATTATTGGCGATCCAGACATCAGTACTTTGAGTACTTCCATTATTTTATTTTATTTTATTTTATTTTTTTCAAAGTAAACACAAGAGTTTGTGTTTTAATAAACACCAATCACCGAACAAATGTCAGATGGTGCCACCTGACACCACAAGACCACAATGTGATTGAGTGTAGTGCCAATATGTCAACACTCAAAGAGAAAACAAAAAAAACAAAACCTATTTTTTTTTTTTTTTTTTCGAAGTAAATACCAGAATGAGGATACAGCTCACCAATCTCCAATGTACGAGTTGTCACAGCGAAACAGCTCACCAATTACCAGTATACGAGTTGTCAGAGCATTTCCATCATAGCTCTCTAGATTTGTATCTAATGCCGGTGCTAGGGGCCGTGTGGTCATATCATCCAAGTTGCCACATGAACAGGTACAATAAAAGCGTACCTGAGATACAACACATATCACGAATCATTAGATTCTTGGTATGTGCTTTAGAATAGGTTAACCAGAAGACTATTCTGTGAAGTCATGTGACGCAGTCAGTATGTCGGCACCTCTTCCCACTTCCCTTATATGTGTTGTAATTTGAATAACCACTAAACACTCAATCAAAATCAGATGGTGCCACTTAACACCACCAGATCACAATCAAATTGAGTGCAATGTTGATATGTCAACACTGAAATCTCAAAATACAATCAGAGTTTGTGTTACAATCAACACCAAACAATGAACCACACACACCAGATCAATATCTGATTGGATATGGCACAAGTTTGCTAACACCACACAAACTTACCAAAATATTTCACACTCAAAATTTATTATTCAATAAATCCTGAGTATTTCAGCATAACTTGAGAACACCATCAAGGCTCCCAGTGTAAAATGTTCACCACAGAATCTGAAATAAATTCAGCCTCTATAGTGTAAATGTAACTCACCAAATTAGAATAAACACCAGCAATTCATGTATTGATAGGGTAAACATCAACTGCTAGTGTAAGACAGCCAAAATTTTACAATGTAAAATTTAGATGAATAACACTCGAGTGACTCTTTCACCTAAGTGTCCAATGAGTTTAGAAATGGTTGAAATCAGAAATAAATTCCACATGTAGATTGCGTCCAATCGATTCTCGCGAAAAACCGAGTGGACATAAACCTACAACAACAACTCAATCCGAAGTTCAATCCAATCCAATTAAACGGAAAATTTACATCCTATAATGGGTGCAGTAGGTATTTATATGGTTCAGAATGTACATACGAGCAGGGGACAATATCCTCTGCTCATATATTCAGAAGAACTTTCCCAAACCTAGCCTATCCCTACTTACTATCCCTACACCTAATCCCCAATGACTAAACACAAACGACAACACAATAAAAAAAAATAGAAAATAACTTTTTGGTTTTATTGAATGATCAAGACAAACAATGGACATGGACAAGGGAACACAAAACACTGACAAACTAACGATATACACGACAAATATAGACAAAGACAAGACACATGGGCATGGGTCATGCAGACAAAGACCATACACATGGACAATTCAGACAAAATAACACAAAATATATAATGAATCAATATAAAAAAAAAATAAGTCAAAAATGACCCCTGCAGCCTTCAACAATTGCACCGATAAACTAAATTAATATAAGCCAAATATCTCCACTTCCCTACCCCTATCTCCCTATCAATTCTATCAACCAAAGTAATAAATGAAAAAAAAGAATTTCACAAAATCTAACTAATCTATGGTGCAATGTTAAAGTAATCCAACAGGCAGGCCGTGTCCCGCACCGGTAAATCGATACCCAAGTCGAAATCACAACCCAAGGGAGACAACTCCGTCACTCCCGTAAGTTGACAACAATTATACCCTATCGTCCATTACGCGACAAACGAAGCTCAAAATGAACAAAACTTGTTAAAGTCACTTCATTGAACTAATTATGTTCGCGAATAAACCCCACAGGGAAGAATTTGCCAACGTTAGAGTAACGGAGGTCCAAAATTTTATAACACGTCGACAATTTATCAATATTTTATCGTGACGAAAATTGAACAATGGAAACCGTCCGATAATATTTTATCGACGACGGTATAATTTAATAGAATATCCAATAAACCCTTTATTCAATTTCGTGAAATCAACGAAACAGTCAACCAAAGAAGCAACCAAAGTTCCACGATACAATTCGACACGTCAATAGACGCGAGGAAAATCCCGTGAAAAAATGGCTGCCGACCGAGTCGCAAACTGCACGAAACAAAAATGTCACGGTTATACTTATAGTCTCTCAGAGACACTAAAAGTCACAGGAGTTCTCAATATACTCCTTATTTATTACAGTATAAATAAACACCCGGCCAAAGAAAGAACCTCACCCAATTTTGTCAGGAAAATTTCAACGCACGTGCTAAATGGCCGACCAGCAAAAGGCAAAACTACGCCAGTGTCGCCAATCAGACCAAATTTGTCTACAAACGGAGCAATTTGAACTGATTATTTAAACTTCTGACTCCATTAAAGTAATTTCCTCGCTATAGTACAATACCGGTACGGAACAGGGCCTTACCTGTTGAATATTATCCCTATGTGCTCCCGGTGCTACGTCTTACAACCTTGAGATCTGCCGCAAGAGTGCCCTTGCCAACTCGTATCTCCCGGGGACTTATGTCTCCTCGTCCCTGATTGGCTGGTTTTCATGCAGCGCCCTCAGGGGCAATAACTCCCGGAGATAGATAGCGTTTGGAGACCCTACTTAAGCCAGGCTAACCTACTCCTAACGGTAGCTAAGCTACATTTGGAGGCCCTGCCAAGGCTAGACTAACCTATTAAGGGTGGCCACCCTTGACTACCTATACGCTAAAGGGCAGTGTTTACTACAGGAGAAATCAAAAAGTGTCTAAAATTTTCTCGGTGTCATTTCAGGTGGATTTCCTGATGAGCGGCAATGTTTTCCAAAACAATCTAACTGATGGCTGGGTATTAACATTTTCTGAAGTGAATGTAATTGCAAATCTTGTTCAGCATAGCTATTGATGGGGAAATTCTTTTATGGACGACGACTGAATATTGAGTGCCGCACCTGACGCCTGCTACCCAAACTGAGTGCAGGAGCTGTCTAGAAGTTATGTTTGCATCCAGTTAATATTTGAAGGGGTTGAAGTGGAAAAATGCTGCAAATACCGCGAAATCGTCCATACGTATCGACAAAACTTCCCAAGATAACAATAAAAAGTCATAGAATAAAAAAACTTAGGTTTCCAATCCAACAGATTCTTTCCAGTCCTTGTATCAATTTCTTATTTCTCATGATGAATCCATGACCATGGGCAATCAACTGATTTAAGGATTCACTGCTGCGAACTAATAATTAAAGTAATTAGGTCTGCATCCCTTTATAAGGTAATCCACAGCGAATCGCCAAAGAAGAAAACTATATTCCCGTATTTAGGGGAACCAGATTAGCTATAATTTCCTCAGGGACATAAAACCTTACCACTCATTCGAGACACGATTTTCAAACTCACTTTAACAAAAACTCACCAAATTAAATAACGCGGGAGAGGGGAACATGGTCGTGATATCCCTCGAGATATACGAATTAAACGATTTCCCTATTATATAATCCTCGCGGAACATGTGTGTTTCCTATGCAATACAATTCTGAAACACAACTATGGCGTTCTCATGAATGGCTGAATATAATTTGAAATTAGTGCTTCAACAAATCAGATCGAGGCATGTCAAATCAGTGCAAAACGAAGTTTTCCCTCGTATTTTATATTAAATATCATTCTGAACATGTTATGGGATATTCCCGACTATAGCAACAGCGAAATATTACTTGAACTCCTCTTATAGCATGATATGGAATATTCCTGGCTATGTTGTGGAATATTCCGCTTGCACTATAGTGATGAAATATTCCATAAGCTTTGCTAGTTAAGGATATTCTATTTGACGAAATCTAACTTATAAACGATGTCAACCTAATAATATATTCCGCGAGTAAAAACTGTTATACCACCACTTTCATGGATGGCTACACTGTTCCGCTCCGTGAGAATCAGAAAAATAAATTCACAAATTTCATATCTTGTTTCTTCCTCCACTTGCAGATAAATGTTCAGGGAAATGGTTTCTCTAATCCTGTATGGAAGGTGAGTGCGTGTTGAATGAACTGTGGGGGATGTAATACTTTCAGCTGAAAACGTCATCAGATTGCATTGATTTAGTATCATTGTTGATTTTGAGTTCTACATGAAATATATATTGTACAGAGAGTATAACATCTTGGAGTAAATAAGTTTCATGTAATATAAAATAGCGAGTTTACAATTATATCAATTTTCGATACTTATGTGAAGGACATCTATTTCTAATCCTCTAATATTCTCGAAGTGTCATGATGAAAAGCCTATGCTACGTTTAGGAATCCTCCGTATTCTAGCCTGGATGTGAGGTGCCGAGGGAGGCTTTCCTGTGACGTGAAATGGTTGCTTTTCAGTCATCGGTCGTTAACCTTCTCACCTCTAAAACATCTCACCTGTTTATTACTTGTGTATGATAGGATTCGAGTGGTGGACCGGTAATCCCTAAGGCCCGCCCTCTGCACATATAAATTCACAAATATAAGTAAGGTTATTGTCTTGGTGGAAAATTTAAGCCGCACTACGTCGGGCATTACAGGTTAGTTTTACTGTGTATTCTTGCATTCACCATTTACCATGATTTCCCCATGTTGAGGCTGCGATACCAAGGTTACGACTCACAATCTTCCGTATTCTAGTCTTAATGTGAGGTTCTGAGCAAGGCTTTCCAGCGAAATCATATGGTTGCTCTTAGACGCCAGACGTCGTCAACTTTTCACACCTCGTACATATCTCACCCGTTCATCTCTGTCACATGGTGTCAGTGAGTGACTTCGTATAATACTCATTAGTCACCAGAGATTTACTGTGCACCCATCTTTCTCTCACAATATATCGCCCCTCTTGTAGGAATGGAAAACGTTCGGATGATGTTCGATCGATCGGGACAGGAGCCGACTCGCTATTCTCAGCGGCCTTCGACAAACCTTCCGCCGGATGGTGCTTTAAATGAAGACAGATATGGCCTATCAGCGCAGAAATGTGTTTGAAATTTATAACGAGGCCGTTGTTATGTTAGAATTACTGGATATATTGGGGCAAATGAAAGAGGTTGGTTACCTGCATGTTGTACTTGTCGTAATCTCTCAATCCCTGTATACAGTGACTAAAACCAAATGACAATATTAATCATTCCAAGAATTAACTTTTTGTGATAATGGAAGTTTTTTGATGAACCCCAATAATATGTAATGATTTTATATATAATATTTGCTCAATACGGAGAGTAGTGTACCCATTGGAAACGTTTATGTGATTATTGAAGAAGTAGGTTTTGCTTCGATGTCGTCTGATTAGTTCGCGAAGCCGGGACAAAAGCTACTTCGACCAATCCTAGTAAAGGTTTCCTCCAGTTACACAACCAAATTCAGCGGTGCACTTACACGACAGTGTGTATATTATCTTCACATTAAAGAGTCTTCTTCATCGAAAATATGATACGATGAACCACGGATGGCGAATGTATAGACCTGAGCAATCTATATTTAAACCCTCCTATCTCGCTGACTGATTGTTTACAAAGTTGCTCACGGATAAAGATTTGCCAAATGTTCTATCGCGATGCATTAGAAATGGTTGGATAACAACTTAAACGCATACATAGAGAGAGAGAGAGAGAGAGAGAGAATTAAGGTTTCACGTCGCATTCAGCAATATTTCAGCTATATACGCATATATAGATGATATTAAACACATACATAGATGATATTAAACCCATACATAGATGTTATTTTCTGTCGAGTCGAATACCATGAATATTTCGTTGAGTGCACTGTAAAAACGCTGAGTAAACGTTCAACCATAAAGTGGATGTAACTCGGTTGCAACCATAAACTGGTTCAACGTAGCACCAAGCAAATTTCAACGTTGAACTGAAATGAGGTTAAACGTACAACCACGAAAAGGTGTAACATTGAACTGAAAGGTAAAGGTTGAACCAGTTTCTGGTTCAACGTTTAACCATGGAAAACCCTGAACCAAAATTTGGTGTTACCTATAACCAATTACTGGTTCAACGTATAACCAGATTCAGGTTCAATGTTTTCTCAGAAATAGGTTCAACGTACAACCACATCAAGGTTAAACGTACAACCACATCAAGATTTAACGTTGAACTGAAATGAGGTTAAACGTTCAACCACGAAAAGGTGTAACGTTGAACTGAAAGGTAAACGTTGAACCCGTTTCTGGTTCAACGTTTAATCATGGAAAACCCTTAACCAAAATTTGGTGTTACCTATAACCAATTACTGGTTCAACCTATAACCAGATTCAGGTTCAATGTTTTCTCAGAAATAAGTTCAACGTACAACCACATCAAGGTTAAACGTACAACCACATCAAGGTTTAACGTTCATCCAGATGCAGATTTAAATGAAATCTGCACCGGATTGTTGTGGTGCAAATTGTACATGTATTTGCAGATTTAGTTAAATTCTAAATTCTTGCAAATACATGGAACCATATGAGCAACCAAGTTACATCCCAAGTGTTATTTCTTGCAGTCATCAGTGAAAAGTATATCAACCTGTAAGAAAGTGAAGGATATTTCAGAACATACATCAACAAATACACACTAATTGAAATAAAATTAATATATTTAAATCATATTCGGATATAATCTAATAACAGATCTGATTTCTAACAATACGAATACCTAGCTTCATCTATATACAAGAGTTCATGTGGTATCGATATCTTTGCATATTTGTATCCCAAATCTGACGCCAGGGGGCGCTGCTTGGGGTGCGGCTATGAGTCGCTGGATGACGAATAAGGAACTGTGAACCGCGGTCTAACTTTATGAATGCTCTAAATAAACACTAGACTGTTTGCAATCAAATGAACAACTAAAGATATGAAAAGCTAATATGTAAACATTGAATTCTACCAATTCATGAATCACAGAAACCACAAGTAACAGGGGTTACAATAATGGGGAAGGGAGGTTTAGTAACATCCAAGATGGTACCACCTACAATAAGTTTGATGCCTCCTTTTCAACTGATGTTAGACTCATAACACTCCTCATCTAAGGAATGAAAACTTCAAGATGCAAAATGATTATCATGATTATTATTAACTTTTTTTTAGCTTACTGCTGTATGATGAAATATTACTGTATACATAAGGCATAATTGTCTGTTAATATCACTGATCTGAAATATTTGAGTGAGCAAGTTAATTGCATTTTATCACAGTTTAGTTTTGGGACTTACATACATAGTTTATGTGTGTCCAACCTTCCTACACATAGTATAGGTGATCAGACTTCACACAGCGACCTATGTATTCTGAGTACATGTTATATCACTGATTTGAGTGAGCTAGTTAATTGCATTTTATCACAGATTAGTTATGGGACCTACATACATAGTTTATGTGTGTCCAACCTTCCTACACATAGTATAGGTGATCTGACTTCACACAGCGACCTATGTATTCTGAGTACATGTTATATCACTGATTTGAGTGAGCTAGTTAATTGCATTTTATCACAGATTAGTTATGGGACCTATATACATAGTTTATGTGTGTCCAACCTTCCTACACATAGTATAGGTGATCGGACTTCACACAGCGACCTATGTATTCCGAGTACATGTATATTAATGATTTGAGTGAGCTAGTTAATTGCATTTTATTACATATTAGTTGCGACCTATATACATAGTTTATGTGTGTCCAACCTTCCTACACAGAGTACAGGTGATCGGACTTCACACAGCGACCTATGTATTCCGAGTACATGTATTGTAATATCACTGATCTGGGATATTTGAGTGAGATAGTTAACTGCATTTTATCAGATTAGTTATGGGACCTACGTACATAGTTTATGTGTGTCCAACCTTCCTACACATAGTATAGGTGATCGGACTTCACACAGCGTCCTATGTATTCTGAGTACATGTTATATCACTGATTTGAGTGAGCTAGTTAATTGCATTTTATCACAGATTAGTTATGGGACCTACATACATAGTTTATGCGTGTCCAACCTTCCTACACATAGTATAGGTGATCGGACTTCACACAGCGACCTATGTATTCTGAGTACATGTAATATCACTGATTTGAGTGAGCTAGTTAATTGCATTTTATCACAGATTAGTTATGGGACCTACATACATAGTTTATGTGTGTCCAACCTTCCTACACATAGTATAGGTGATCGGACTTGACACAGCGACCTATGTATTCTGAGTACATGTTATATCACTGATTTGAGTGAGCTAGTTAATTGCATTTTATCACAGATTAGTTATGGGACCTACATACATAGTTTATGTGTGTTCAACCTTCCTACACATAGTATAGGTGATCGGACTTCACACAGCGACCTATGTATTCTGAGTACATGTAATATCAATGATTTGAGTGAGCTAGCTAATTGCATTTTATCACATATTAGTTGGGGCCTATATACATAGTTTATGTGTGTCCAACCTTCCTACACAGAGTATAGGTGACCGGACTTCACACAGCGACCTATGTATTCCGAGTACATGTATTTAACATCACTGATCTGGGATGATTGAGAGAATTATTTAATTGCATTTTATCACAGTTTAGTAATGGGACATACTTACATAGTTTATGTGTGTCCAACCTATCACTGATCAGGGGTATTTGAGAGAGCCAGTTAATTGCACATTATCACAGTTTAGTTTGAGTGAGCTAGCTAATTGCATTTTATCAAAGTTTAGTTATGGGACCTAAATACACAGTTGAAGTGTGTAAGACCTTCCTACAAAGAGTATAAGTGGTCAGAATTCACACAGTGACTTATGTACCCGAGTCAAATTATATTACACAATGTATTAATGATCTGGGACATACAGAGTCATAATATGGTAAATAAAAATTTATATCCACCTTCCT
>JAVTVY010039337.1:0-156563 GCA_036873755.1 Hanleya hanleyi | reverse complement strand
GCTAAAATAACGAACAAGGATGGGACGGACCTAGCGGGCGATGCAAATGTAACCCCGGTGAATCTTTGGCTGCACTCCATGTTCCAACAGGTGGATATCAGTCTGAACGATAGACTCATCAGTACGTCCACCAATACCTATCCGTATCGAGCCTACCTGGAGACGCTGTTGTCGTACGGCAGTGATGCCAAACTATCACACTTACAAGCTGAGCTGTACCACAGGGATACACCCGGATACTTCAACCATCTACTCCCTGGCAATACTGGGTACGCCAGACGCAAAAAATTAGCAAGCGAAAGCAAGTCCATCGATATGATGGGACGACTGCACGCCGATCTGTTCATGCAAGACCGCTACATGATGAACGGTGTAACCATGAAGATCAAGTTGATCCGTTCCTCACCTATGTTTGCCTTAATGGCCGGTGGGGCGGGCGCTATCGATTACAACATCATCATTGAAGATGCAGTCCTGTTTGTCCGTACGGTAGATTTGCAACAGGGGGTGTTGCTGAGTCACATGCAAGCCTTAGCGAAAAAACCAGCCCTGTACCCCATCCGACGCGTACAGACCAAGGTGTTCTCGGTACCCGCAGGTACGATGATGGCCAACAGAGAGAATTTATTTCTAGGAGATCTGCCTAAACGTCTTACCCTGGCGTGTGTCACCAACACCACATTCAATGGAAATTGGGCTGAGAATCCGTTCAAATTTGACCATTTCAACATCAACTTTGTGGCACTGCACGTGGCCGGCCATCAAATTCCAGCCCGACCCTTACAACCGGACTTTACTAACGGAAACTATGTGCGGACCTACCTGAACCTGTTTATAGCCACAGGACAAAACAACCAGGACGAAGGCAATACCATCAGTCGAAAAGACTTTACCCGTGGGTACACATTGTTCGCCTTTGACCTCACCCCTACCTTGGAACACGATCATCAACTGGCTTTACTGAAGAAAGGAAACCTACGGTTGGAACTGCGTTTCTCCGCGGCTCTACCCAGCACCATCAACGTGATTTGCTACGCCGAGTTTGACAACGTCATCAGCGTGGATGCGCAAAGAAACGTGCTGTGTGACTTCGCCAGCTAAACATGGATACAGAACAGCTGATGGATATACTCCAGCGAGATGCCAAGATCCCCTTTCGAGGTGTATTTCCACGCAATGTGTTTCCCACCCACTCCACCACCCCTGCAGCCTACATTCTGAATACAGACCCAAAGAGTCGACCCGGTGAACATTGGATAGCGGTGTACGTGGACACCCAAGGCCAAGGCGAATACTTTGATTCCTACGGACTTGCACCCCTCCATGCCGATTTAGTGAAATTCATGGACGTCTCAACGACAGAGTGGCGTTGGAATACGCAAAGATTACAAGGCCCCTTGAGTAGTGTGTGCGGACAGTACTGTGTGTTTTATCTCACTCACCGGAGTAGAGGACATTCACTGCCCACCATTGTACATATGTTTGATGATTATTGTCAAGCCGAAGACCGTGATGTCCTGGTCTATGACTGGGCGGCCTCTCGTTTTAATGTGCATGCGCCATTTCTCTGGTTAACTTAAAACATGTACTGCGCAGACCCCATATTATTATTATCACATTATATTGTTATGACGTTGTTGTTCTGACGTGCATTGTTGAATAAAGGGTTGAAAAAACACAAAAAAAGATTTGACTCTCTCTTTATTTAAGTCAACAAGAAGGATATATACAAATAGAATACAGGTGGTATGTACACATAGAATAGTAGTAGTAGTAGTGATTAAGGTACAAAAAAAAGTTCTGCCAGCAGTAGGATTTGAACCTACGACGGGATTGCGCCCACCAGCACTTAGGACTGGCGCCTTAGACTACTCGGCCATCCTGACTTTTTTACAGTTTTTATAACTCGTGACTCCACAGTTAATGTTCCACATTTTTTACAAGTCCAAGTAGGTAGTGCTGACACCGTCGGCCAATACTTTTCGTTTGGGATAAAAGAAAGTAAAGGCGTCTCGTTGCTGGATATAGGTGCGTATCTCATGGCCCACCACGCGAAATCCTCGATTCGTGACACTCGCACTGGCCTGGCTTTGCAACACGTCCAGGTAAAGAGCTTTGTCGATGTTGGGATCGCGCCGGTTCACTCCTTTGCAGCTAAACTTATTTTCGTCTCCCCCGTAACAGTAATACGTCTTGGAGGAGAGCGCAATCATAGCATCCCCACTCCACTCCAGCTTGAAGAGCCCGGACGTCCGCTTATCATACTGGTAATGGTCACGTTGCGGTAACCACTGGTCCCGTTCCATCTCATACTGGTGCCGTAACTCGGGTTTCACCAGGGACTCCCAATCCGCATTAGAGACGGCCATGTAGGCCGAGTCCGTGTCCATCTCCATGAGTTGCCAGTCTGATGCATTAAAATAGACACCCATAAAGTCATATAGAAACTGCAGCATGCGCAGCTTGGCCACCTGGTATACCATACATCCAATCTGCAGGGGTAAGTTGTAACGGATAGTCTTCTTGGCTGAAGTGATTTCATACGTGTCGTCATCGATGACCTCCACCGACCGAAAGAGAGGAGAATTGACCTTTTTGCGGGCTTGAGTCGTCGTACAAATGTTCACGTTCACGTGCTTATCCTGGTTGGTTACCGTTTTGCCATAATAGCCGTTGCCCGTGAGCTTCCAACTTTCACCGATGATGGCCTTACTGGGGTCTTGGTCGCCTTGACGACGGGCAGACGTCACAATGTCGGCATTCGCCGCAAAACAGGCGTGAGGTACGTACTGTATGACTTGGTGTATTTTCGTAATCTCCAGACCGTGCCGCATATACCACTGCAGCAGCGGAGTGCCCAACAACATCTTCTCTCCCCACATACTACCAATTAACATGCGACGCGGATGCGGTAAACACTCGTGTTGATCTGCGTAGGCCCCCATGGTGGTCCCAATATCATCTCGACCCACCAGCGTGTTCTTAAAGATGGGCGGGCACTGGGCAAAGACAGGTTTGAGAGTGTCGGGAACATGCAAATCACATTCGACAAAGCCGTACAGGTCCCCCGAACGAATGGCGTCGAACATCTGGGGTAGACTCAGCAGTCGACGACGACTCAACGGATACTCGCGCTCTTTTAAGAAACGCCGTAAATGAGGTAGGGCCTCACACAGGGTGTGAAATTGACACTCCCACATCTCAATGAGATGGTAACCTCTCTCTTTCACATAATCCGCGTTCTCCACCACTTCTTTCCGTAATTCCTCACCTGTTTTCCCACGTCGGTCGTTGAAACACCCAGCACTAAAATGGCATCCGTGACCGTGCCAATAGCAACCGTAAAATTGGAATACAGTGGGTGTGTTACCCACCAGGGCAAACCCATCGACGGGGAGGCGACGATCGCCTATGCGCTTCTCTGTGGCGTTGGTCTGGTGTCGTATAGTAATTCCCCGTCGATAGGCTTCCCAATCTATCCACTGGTCGGCGAGATGTTTGGAAGAAGCGCGTTGGGGCGTAAAATGCTGCCCTTCGGCCAACCAACGTGTGTAATGCCCACTGGGCATAGGTTGGGCGAGTGACCACAAGTACAACGCATTGGCATCGAAACCGATAATCTTAGCACAAGATTTTCCACCCGGCAGAGTAGTCACGTCCTTCTCGTGATAACGGTGGAATATAAGACTGGGACCACCCACAATGTTCTCCTTTAAACACTCATGCATGTCCGCATCTTTCTGCTGTATCAACGAAAAGTACGTCGGACACGCTTGAAAAAGATGGCGAAGCGCCACACCCGGTAAACTTAAACACTCCTTGAAGATGTCCACATGCATTTCACGACGAAACAGTTGAACCATTTTCTCAGCCGCTTCCAGGAAAGGAACCACATCCAGGTTATTATACCATATGAGGAAATCTCGCATCGTCTCCATGTGTTGGTCGTTCCATACCTGCTCTAGTTCACGGTACGCGTCTTCCGGACATTCCACTTGCTTCAAATCGTTAAAGAAGGCCTCCCGCGGTGGCAACTGTGTTTCCGCCAAACGGTCGAGCGTCGATATATACGTGTAAGGGAACCGACCTTTCGTTTGTGCACAGTCATACGCCTTCACCCACTGATCATAACTATAATTAGGCGCTAGGTAGTTGCGTACATCCAGGAAACGGAGTGATGTGGTAGTCAGGGCCATATGATTATTGATCTTCTTGATGATGACCGACTTGATGGTATTCGCCTGGGCCAAGTAAGGGTAGAGAAATTCCTTCACCATGTTCAAATCATAGTGCCCCGAGTTGAACCCCAGCACCGGTAACTGGCCTAGGTATTGTAAGAAGCGCGCTTTCAATTTCTCGGCATACGGTTTGGGTAAAGGCACATCATCCTGCGTCTGCATGGGCTCCGACTGCGACTCCGACTCCGACTCCGACTCTTCATCATCACTAAACGCTACACCCGGTATAGGAATCCGATCGTCCAGTTGGTCCAGTATGTCCTGGAACTTGCACACCAACAATTCCGTACTGGCCGCGCTGACTTCTTCTAAATACCCCATCATGCGGGAGATTAACTCATGGGCATCCCCGGTAGACACGAAACAGACCGGTGCAGCGTCATAGCCAGGTACGTTGCTGGAAATGCTCACACTGAGGGGAATATGGCGCTGCGTCCACTGTGTTTTGGCTGAAAACAAGTCCATGGGCTCCAACAAGGCCTCAAAATCATAACACGCCCGGTAGGGAAAATAACGGTCCGCCTCCGGTATGATGAGACCCTCATCGGCCAGTTCCTCGAAAATAGTAGGCGTATTATGATACACACCACCAGGATAGACTCGCTTCACAGCGTTCGTACAAATCTTCTCGTGTCGATGTAAGTTGGAGGTACGGTGAAACACCCGATGGCATTGGCCGCAACTGTAAGACTCACAATACTGGCTCATATTGTGTATCAACGAAAAATGACTCACGCCATTGTAGTCGAACACATTCACTTTCATGGTAGAAGCGTACCGTTCTGTGGAACGATGCACCAATTCAGCCACCAATGTATCGTCCTCCCGTTGTAATCGGTATACAAAGATATTGATGTTAAATAAGGTTTCCACGTCATCCAAATTCTTGAAAGGAACGCCACGGAAGTGCCGCTCATCCATGTCTTGCTGCTCTAAGTACTGTTGCCAATAGTGATTGGCCACTGTGTCACAAGCCTTGGGGTCACACTCGTCCACATGTACGGCCAAACACCGAAACAAACATTTCCGATCTTTGTAGGCCCCCTTTACCCCTCGCGTTAATGCATACAGTCCGCGTCGACGAAGCAGCCAAGGAGGGAGTAGTACAGGAGCACCGATAGGATTATCTCTCATTTTCGTGACGAAAAATGTGACGTTGGTCACCCTTTCCACAAGCCATTCGGTATTGGGACGTTGCAACAGGGCCCATTGCAACGGATCCAACGTAGTCAATTGTTCGAGCAGTGGCTGCAGGGAAATCTCTTCCGTTACGGTGAACGGCTGGTCAAACACATACGTATTATTACTCGGGTAATAATACCGCAGCTGGTCCGTGTTCTTCTGCCGTAAAATATACCCAAATGTCATATTCAACTTGAACGCTGTCACCTGGTCTCTGAATATGCTCTCAGCGTAAGTAGACAAATACGTGAAGTCTTCCAGTCGAAAGTTATACAAATCCAATAGACGACGGTGACGGTGAAAACAATGACGTATGGTAGCCCAGTGTCGTTGATAAAGCTGCCTCACACGCTCGTCTTCAGGCAAAACTTCTACCGGAGGGACTGCTGGGTCAAAGGGGAAATGTTCCATGCTTCCAAACACACGGGGCAGGGTGGCTGGTTAGAGGTCAGGCAGGAGCTGGTCAGGCAGGCTGGCTGGACAAGTAGGCAGGCAGGAGCAGGCTGGCTGGCTGGTTGGGTGGTTACAGGTCAGGCAGGAGCTGGAACGGGTCAGGCAGGAGCTGGAACGGGTCAGGCAGGCTGGCTGGACAGGCAGGCAGGCAGGCAGGCAGGCAAATCAGGTCAGTGGTGAAAAAACTTCCCAAAGTAGTCCAATGATTATAACCCATTCACTAAAAATCACCTACTTTTATATGTTTTTCACCCCATTCCCGAACATTCACGAACCAACTCCGACATCTTGCTTTACAACAGGGCCCACAGCCACCATTTTGCTTTACAACAGGGACGACAACCGCCATCTTGCTTTACAACAGGACCGACAACCGACATCTTGCTTTCCACCCTTCGCGAACAGGCCCGAACACACCCGAACACACCCGAACATCTCCGAACCACACCGCCATCTTGCTATCACGCCACCATCTTGCTTTACAACAGGGCCGACACCCACCATCTTGCTTTACAACAGGGACGACACCTCAACCAATCAAATTCAACCTCACACTTACAATTCAACCAATCAAAAGCCTCGTTACAAACCATACAGTTGTGACGTCATAGTTACATCCGGGTGAAAGTTAACTTTAGTTGCTCGCTATACACTACTTACAAGGTACCCATGTTTTCAGTTTTTCTGAACCCCTGTTATTACTCGTCCATGGTAACTTCTGTTTTAGAATGTCATTTTCCTAACCCCATTACTGGGAACTGTAGGATGAGAGAAAAAAGGAGAAATACAGTTGTTTTGCACCTGATCACGTGACATTAGAATACCGCGTGACGGAATTACAGTGAAGTAACCACCTTATGAAGACGTGTTGGATACATACATACATGTATTCCATCAAAACTTGAGTGTTTCTCGTTTTAGGTGACGTTTAATTCGAATCCTGAGCGTCTGGACTACATTATATCTGATTCTTGTCAAGTAAAGTTTCAAATTGATTTATGTGGTTGAGCAAAACTGCGTGACGGAATTACATTTTGGTCCATGTTTTTTTTAAGGAGTTAAGATTTTTCTTATTTTCCAAGTTTCAGTTTTATCCGGTCTGAAAAGTTCTGAGGACAGACCTAGACACATGAATTCTGTTGTCATGTGCCCGGCAATGTACGTATGATCGACTGAATGTGAAAGAGCGAGAATGACTGGTCAGTAACATGGGCAAAATTGTTCATTATTGACATATAACCGAGATTTTGAATTATGTGACGGAATTATATTTTGGTTAGATTTCGTGGAATTCATGATTTATTGGATGGTGACGTTTCGCTATAGGTAATAACAGCGTTTTCAAGCCTAATTATACTTTAGGTTTTGACTTTAAATATATTGATTTGCAATTTACTTACAGAATGCCTCTCACGTCTGCTGAACGATCGAGGAGATATAGACAAAAAATAAAATATGACCCAAACAGACACAGAGAATATTTGACACGCGAAAAACAGAGATATAAAGTTAGGAAAGAAAGTGGAAAGATAACAAGCAGCCAGAGGATGCTAAGTCCCCCGCCGAAATGGCAGCAAAATTTTTTAGCACTGTTGGTCTCGGGGGATATACATGAGGGAGGCAACTGCTACTTCATAGGCGTTGGATGTGAAAGGGTCTTTCTTTCTGCTAGCTAAATAATATATAGCCCTCACCAGTATGAGGGCTATAGGTCGGCCCCAGTCACCTCCAGCGAGGGTTTTAGATAATTTTATTACGAATCACCCACCTCTGAAACTGACGTACATCTAATCTCTATCCCCTCCTGCGCACTATTTTAAAATCTTGCGCACTATTGTGAAATAGTAACGAAAGTAGTAGTAAAAGGCTAAATTCCTTATGATTTATGCAAATGAGATGACGTCATCGATGACGTCACAGAGCTCTCGTCCAATCAGAAGCCGTCAAAGGTCACATCCAGGTCAAAGGTCACAGAGGTCAAAGGTCAGAGGTTACTTCCGGTCACGTGATATGTATTCTTCCGCGGTCTGACGGTGATGCGGCTAGAAAGTAGTCCGGCGGTGTTGCGATCCGGAAAAAAGTAGTCCCAGGGCCATACGTTGCTTTTCGCCTTTGAGGTCACTATGACGTCACATCCGGGTCAAAAGGTCACATCCGGGTCAAAAGGTCACTGTGGGGTGACAGCCCAGAGTTATCTCCCCCTAGTTCCGGTTTTTGCCGCCAGGGGCAACGAGGGCACCTGGGCCATAAATACGAGGGTCAGTCACAGTGTGCGTCATTCACCGGTCGTTATTGGGTCAACCATGTCACCGAGGGACCTACCCATAAATACGAGGGTCAGTCAGAGTGTACGTCATTCACCCGTCGCCATTTCGTCAACCATGTCACCAGTCATACGAGCCATCCTGCCCCTTACTCCTGAGGTGGGGTTACACGTCTATGAAGATAAAGTCACCCTCGTGGAAGACCGCGATGTCTGTGGGTCGGATCCGGAGTCCGCATTGAATACGGTTACCCTACACCGTGACGGCTGGACCAAATTTAAACGGGTGTTGAGCGGTGAGCTCGACGGAAACTTCATCCACATAGACAATGCCATCTACGTACACCGTGGACCCTTCTTCGCACGCCTGGGGCGTTACCAAGACCCTACGCGAGGCTTCACCCTAGACCCCGATCTGTGGACAGCCGTCGAGAAAGTGGTGCCTATTGTGGACCAGCTGTTTACACCGGACGAGCGGTCAGCTGTTCAGTTGGGGTGGTCTCGCGCTATTGAGGACGCGCTGGCTGAACCCAATGAACAAATTTCTAGCAATGAAGCGGAGCCAGACGACGATGCCATTGATTACCCGGCTAGACTCAGTCAACCAACACAACGGTGGTAGAGCCCGAACATGTTATAAATAAACGATACTCTCCGAGTCCATCATCATTTTGTCACCATGAAGCGCTGGGAGAAGGTGTCGGATAACTTATACTACAGTCCCGACAGTCCGGCGGCCTATAGTGCATTGTTGGCTCTCTATCGAGCGGCCAAACCCCAGGGGATACAACGTGCCCAAGTCCGAGATTGGTTAAAACAACAAGACACCTATACCTTACATCGAGCGGCCCGCCGTCATTTTCTACGGAACCGGGTCATCGTGGGTGGTATTGATGCCCAATGGCAGGCGGATTTGGTCGATATGAGCGCGTTTGCCAAACACAACGATGGGAATCGATATCCTGTATGCGTGGGTGGTACCCATCCGGACGAAAACAGGGGCGAATCTCATAGCGGCTTTCAAGGACATCTTCAAGACTGGGCGCAAACCCTTGTATTTGCAAACCGACGAAGGCACAGAATTCCTCAACCGACCCTTCCAAGCCTTTCTCAAGAAACAGAAGGTCTTCTTCTTTCACACCTACAACGAGACGAAGGCTTCCGTGGTGGAAAGGTTCAACAGGACATTTAAAGGCCGCATGTACAAATATTTCACGTACAAGAATACACGGCGGTACATCGATGTTCTACCGAAACTTGTGAGTGGTTACAATCGAGCCTATCACCGGAGTATACAGAGAGCCCCCATTACCGTCACCCAAGGCAATGAAGCCCAAGTCCGACGTGTCTTGTACCCCATGCAATCGCAACGAGTACCGAAGGAGGTGTTCAAGGTCGGGGACCCTGTACGGATCAGTAAAGTCAAGGGCAAGTTCGAGAAGAGTTATCTCCCCAACTGGAGCGATGAGCACTTCCTGATTAAACGGCGCCTACCCCGACAACCGCGAGTCTATGAACTGGAAGATCTGCAAGGAGAAACACTGCAAGGGACGTTTTACGACGTAGAATTACAGCCTGTCGTAAAAACAAAGCAAGACTACTACACGGTGGAGCAGATTTTGAAAACAGAACGTCGACGTGGCATCCCATTTCATTTCGTCAAATGGCAAGGCTGGCCCAGCTCGTTCAATTCCTGGGTCGCCGCCAACCAGATCAAACCACTATAAAACCAGACATCACTACCGGCATCCTTCATTTCACGCTCGACCATGAACACGGTGCTATGGACAAGCAACGACCGCCTCTGAACATTACGTTTCCCAAAACGCGCAAAGCGCAAGTGGGCTTTGTGGTGACATTGGTAACCCTGCTGGGTGTGTTGTACGGCGGCGTGTTTTACGACGTCATGTACCTCGTCTCTCTACTTAACCAACCTAGAACACCAACCGTGAGTGCCAGTCAAACCAGTCTACAGATAGCACCCGTGGTCGAAACCACCCCATTCACCACCACACCGAGTATACAGTCCACATCGACCGCCACACCAAGTATACAGTCCACATCGACCTCCACACCGAGTATACAGGCCACACCTACACCAAGTATTGCGGTGTCCAGTACGACCACCCACAGTGAGCGTCCGTCGACAACGGTACCAAAGCTCGACGCATCGACGACCGCAGTTCACTCGTACCAAATTTACAAGAGTGGGTTACCACGGCAGCGGATACACCTCCAACCATGGACCCTCGGTGGCAACATCCCTTCACTTGCGTCATCGCAGGACCGACGGGTTCCGGCAAAACGCACTTCGTCAGGAAGCTCATCGAACACGCCGACAGCATGATCTCCCCACCCATTGCCCGAGTCGTGTGGTGTTACGGAGAATGGCAAGCGGCGTATGCAGCAATGCCCCACATCACCTTCGTGGAAGGGTTACCCAACTTGGCCGATTTGGAACCGGACACCTTGGTGGTTCTGGATGATCTCATGGCGGAGACGGACAGTCGGGTCACCCAACTCTTTACGAAAGGCAGCCATCATCGACGGTTGAGCATCATCTATATCGTCCAGAATCTGTTCAGTAAAAACAAAGAACATCGGAACATCAGCTTAAATGCCCACTACCTGGTGATCTTCAAAAACCCGAGAGATACCACTCAACTGCTGCACCTGGCGAGACAGATGTACCCTGGACGTACTGCGTTTGCGTTGGAAGCCTTTAAAGATGCCACAACTCCTCAGTATGGGTATATGCTCTTCGACCTGAAGCAAGCCACCCCCGACCCTCCTTGTTTATGTTGTCTTTGTTGCCCCGTAATAAAAAGGGTAGGATTGGAGGTTCTAGCATTAGTTGTACATGATGTCTGCTCGAGTACGGAAGCACGCTCCGACGCTCCGTGTATTGAAGACGGCCCCACCCGAGTTAGTCCGAACCATTGTACGTGGGGCAGACCCTGCTCTCGTGTGCTGTCTGTGTGAGATTGGCCTCAATATCTTAAAAGGCAACGTACCACTGACTCCGGCTCAGAAGGCGAAGTTGGCCAAGCATAAGACAGGTCTGCGAACCTTAGTCCAGAAGCGAGTCTCTCAAACACAAAAGAAGAAGGTGTTACAGAAAGGAGGCTTTCTCGGGGCCATTTTAGCACCGTTGGTCGCTTCCGTGTTTCCAGTATTGGGTGGACTGTTCGGCCGACAATGAACCACACGAAAAAAATGGTTCTCGTCGAACCTCGGCTCCTTCAAAACCTCCAATCACCGTACCCCGTACCCTCTACGGTGAAGACGATAAACACACTCGATGAAGAGATGCGTCAGATCTTACAACGACCGGGGTTAAGCGACAGTGAGAAAGTACAACAGTACAATGAAATGCTTCAACGGTACATGACGTTCATGGACCAATACAAAACCCTCTCTACCCCAACAGCACCACCACCATCACGCGACACACCACCGACCTCAGCACCACACCAACAGCCGCCGTTACCAGGGGTACCACCTACAGCCCCACAGTGGGTCGAAGACGAAGTCCTGAAGAGTGTACCTGCGTCGTTCAAGAAACAAGCTGGCCTGGTATTACAACGGATGAAACAGAATCCTAACATGACTTGGAATGATAAAGGTGAACTCCTGGTACAGAATCAGGTGGTCCCCGGTACCCACATGACGGATTTAGTGAATGACCTGATGCGTCAACGCAGGTCACACACGGATCCTCGAGGATGGGAGGTCTTCGCTCAAGGCTTGAAAGACATGCATGTACCACAGGAATTGGTGGGGAATCCCCACCGCTGGGCCTTTATGCAATCACCCAGTCGTGCACCACGACTCTCACCACAACCTTGGGAACCGGAGAACCGGAACCGGGAACCGGAGACGTCACGAATACTTCAAAACCCATCAAATCTTTCCCCTTCAAAAATCATGTGGACTTCGATTACAACGCACACAACGACAAGGCCAATCTCACGCTCAGCCCCAACGTGAGTGTCGAACTCAGTCCTACCCTACAGCAAATGCTTGGTCTCCATCTACGGGGGTACGCTGGCCCCACCGGCGAGAGAGCCCACATCCCGATGGACATGCGTGGTGGTATGTATGGCCTGTACATCTACTCGGACGTGGTCGATGCACACATTGTCGGCGACAGCAACGTACCTCTACTGCGCGTCTGCCCGGTGAAAGGCACGTATGGAGCTCAAGTCACCCACAGTTTCAGGCATATCGTGTATCTACCGGGCAGTCAGACCGATATTAGCTCCATCGTCATCGATATAAGAGAAGACACCGGTCAACCGATCGCATTCGAGCGTGGGAAAGTGGTGCTGACACTTCATTTCCGTCAAGTCCGAGCGGTTCACTTTGCATAATGAAGGTGCCTTATCAATGCCATACAGCCAGTTACGTCGATCATTACACCACACAGGCCGGGGGTAGCTTTCCTGCCTTTGCAGGTACACGCATGCAACGAGGACATGGGCTGGGGAACATACTCGGGAGCATCGTCAAAACGTTCCTGCCCTTGGTGACGCGTGGGGTCAAAACGATCGGCAAACAAGCGGTGCGCAGTGGACTGCAAGTCGCGGGTGATGTCTTGGGCGGTGCGGCACCCAAAGAAGCACTGAAACGTCGAGCCAAAGAAGCGGGAGGCGTCTTGGTCACCAAAGCACAACGCACCGTAGGGAATAAAAGACCTGCACCACCGAGACCACGCACCAGTCGACGACCCACCCAGCGACGACGCACATCGAAGACAAAGGATATCTTTTCTTAAAGATGGCTTTCATCCATGCCGAGTCGTGTCCTTCTACCAACAGTGAATTTGATTTATGGACCGTCCCACGTACTCAGACCAGTGCCGAAGAGGGTCAATGGGTGGAACATCTGCCCCTTCCAGCATTACAGCCACAGGCCCCATTGAATTCACCATCACCAACGCAGATACGACCTACCTGGATTTAGCCCATACGTACCTATATGTGAAAGCTAAAATCACCAATAAAGATGGGTCAGTCCTCAAAGCAGATGCACCCGTGGGTCCAGTGAATCTCTGGCTTCATTCGCTATTCCAGCAAGTGGATATAGCCCTGAGTGATAAACTGGTGAGCGCCTCGACCAACACCTACCCGTACCGAGCCTACATCGAAACGCTGTTATCCTACGGGCGTGACGCTAAAAAGTCGTATTTGACAGCCCCGTTGTTCTACCGAGATACCCCAGGCAAGATGGAAGCGAGTCCTGATAATGACGGCTATACGGAGAGAGTGGATGCCACAGCAGAGAGTCACTCGGTCGATATGATGGGACGTCTGCATGCGGACTTATTCATGCAGGACCGATACCTCTTGAATGGAGTACCTGTCAAAATACGACTAGTGCGCGCAACGCCTGCGTTTGCCTTGATGACCCCGAATGAGGACCTCGAGGATAACGTTGTCATCCAAGAGGCAAATCTGTTTGTACGCAAAGTGAAACCGAGCCCAGGTGTACAGTTAGGGCACATCAGAGCCTTGGAGAAAAAACCAGCCCAGTACCCGATTCGACGAGTACAGACCAAGATCTTTTCCGTTCCTAAAGGCAATATGATTGTCAATCAAGAAAACCTGTTCCTGGGGGATTTGCCCAAGCGTTTAACCCTAGCCTGTGTGGAGAACGTCAGTCATAATGGGACTCTCTCGAGGAATCCGTTCAACCTAAAAGCGTTCAACATCAATTTCGTGGCCCTGCATGTGGATGGCCAACAGGGACCGGCACGCCCCTTACAACCTAATTTCGGAACGGACAATTACATCCGGAGCTATCTGAACCTCTTCACAGCAACTGGCCAAATCAATCAAGACGAGGGAAATATGATCAGTCCAGACGATTTCGGCAGAGGATACACATTGTTCTGTTTCGATCTGACTCCCACCTTAGACAACGATCATCAACTGAGTCTCGTCAAGAAAGGCAACTTACGCTTGGAACTGCATTTCGGGACACCTTTACCGAAAACCATCAATGTGATTTGCTACGCTGAGTTTGACAACATCATTCAAATCGATAAAAGCCGTAACGTCCTGTGTGACTTTGCCACCTAACATGGATACAGACCAGATACGCACCGTGCTGGAGACTGATGCAGGGACACGCATGGTCTTTCAAGGAGTGTTCGCCCGAGACGTGTTCCCATTAGACCGTGTGTATCCTGCTGCTTACGCCCTGAATACAGACCCGATGGATCGACCCGGTGAACACTGGGTGGCCGTGTACTTGACAGAAGAGCAGGGCGAACACTTTGATCCGTACGGCCTACCACCCCTCCATTCCGATTTAACAGACTTCATGGATCAAGGCACAGAGACGTGGTGTTGGAATACTAAAACGTTGCAAAGCCTGGACAGTAGCGTGTGCGGACAATATTGCTTGTTTTACCTGTACCATCGATGTCGGGGAAGACCCTTATCTACCATCGTCCACATGTTTGACGAGTACCCCAAGGCCGAGGACCGCGAGGTACTCGTATATGACTGGGCTGCCGTTCATTTCAATGTACAAGTGCCGTTCTGGGCTTAGATTTTTTCACGTATAGCCCCCTGTTCTGGGCTTCAGTTTTTCACGTGGTTGTTCTCACGTTGTTGTTGTTCACTGAATAAAAAAAAGAGATCTCAATACCCTGTCTTGTGTGTTTTCTGTGTAAGCATGAATGCCCAATATGGGGCATGTAGTGCAGTAGAGTACTCCTTCATGAGAGTTTTAAAATAAGACATCACTCGACCCAATCAGAACACTAGTTGCCTACCTAGACCCCAACACGTCTATTTCTATACCCTTTGTCTACTGCGCATGCGCAGAATGACGTCAGTTCCACGTCACACCCATCCCGTCGGATGCCCCTTTACGACTGCTTCACATTGATACCTCATACGACTCCATAGGACCAATAGTGGCCCACCTCGGCCCCAAAACGTCTATTTCCGCACACTTTGTCTACTGCGCATGCGCAACATGTTGAAAACAAACAACACACTAGTCCAGGCGCATGCTCCTTCATGTGCGCTTCGCAATGATACCTCATACGGCTCCATCGACCCACTAGGGGCTCCCCTCGACCTCAAAACGGCTATTTCCATAATACGGCCTGTCTGCGCATGCGCAGACTGTTGAACACGGACAACACCCTAGTCCAGTGCGCCTTCACGAGAGCTTCAAAATAAGACCTCACTCTACCCCATCGGACCATTAGTGCCTCCCCTAGCTCCAAAACGTTTATTTCCATACCCTTTGGCCACCGCGCATGCGCAGAATGATGCTATTTCAACCCCACACCCAGCCCATCACATGCCCCTTCACGAATGCTTTACAATGATACCTCACTCGACCCCATTGGACCATTAGTGCCTCCCCTAGCTCCAAAACGTCTATTTCCATACACTTTGGCCACCGCGCCTGCGCAGAATGACGCTATTTCAACCCCACACCCAGCCCGCTGGATGCTCCCTCACGAATGCTTCACTTTGATACCTCATACGACACCATAGGTCCATTAGCGGCCCACCTCGGCCCCAAAACGTGTATCTCCGTACACTTTGTCTACTGCGCATGCGCAATATGTTGAAAACAAACAACACACTAGTCCAGGCGTATGCTCCTTCATGACTGCTTTACATTGATACCTCATACGACCCCATCGGACCATTAGGGGCTGTCCTAGACCTCAAAACGGCTATTTCCATAATACGGCCTGTCTGCGCATGCGCAGAATATTGAAAACAAACAACACCCTAGTCCAGTGCGCCTTCACGAGAGCTTCAAAATAAGACCTGATACATCATCGGACCACTGGTGCTCCACCTAGACTCCAACATGTCCACCCCGTATGGATTTATACATACATTGGGCTAATATCCCAGTATATGCGTGTATGTGGGTCTATATGGATCTATATACAGACCTACCCGGTACTTAAAAAAAAAATTCATAGCTTTTCCCATCGTATTCTACATGATCAACCTCACAGACCACAGTAAAATCCATAAAAAACGACCACCCCCTAAAATAGATGGAAATGTGCGATTCAGGGGACATAACCTCTGCCGACAAGAGGAATTGGTGTAGACCGAGTTGTCTCCCTTGCGTCAGTGTGTGCAGATGGGGCTGCCGTTTGAATGGAGCTATTATCCGGGAAACCGGGGAAATTGGCCTTGGGCAGCCATTTTTCTTACATAAACAGACGCGGAAACAGACCTGTACGGATGATTTTCACCGTTTTAAATCATCCGTACCAAAGAAAATTATATCAAACTAATTCATTCATTCATATCTAAGTCATTCATATACCGCGGAAGACCACATGAAGGTCCCGCGATGACGTCATGCTGTGTCGCTCAGCCAACGTTTGAAGAACGTTGTAATTTTTCTTTGCTGGTGCAAACTGGACAATAAATGCTCGACACTGGGGTGGCACTCGATCATAGACTGGCCATAATAACATGCTACAATACCTATAGATTATGTATATCGGTCTCCATGGGTTCAGCTATTTGGTGTAAAATGCCTGTGGAGAGGGTTCCCCGTGTTTTTTACTGAAATACGATCTGCCAAACTATAAAAATAAAATCTTCCCCGCCCCGTTCCATTGAACACATTGTTTCACACTGACAGTTGTATTTTCGTCCTTTTGTGCCAAATGACGATATAACCAGCCATATGACTGTGTTTCAGTGTCAATAAAGTTATCTTATCTTATGGGATCAACACATTTTTTTTTAACAAAACTATACATTTGTTTGTTTTTTGTTTTTTGTTTTCAAATGACACAGAATGTAAACAATCAGGGGTGTAGCCAGGATTTTACTGTGGTTCGCCACAACTCCAAAACAACACATCAGGGGGTTCGCTGTATGGGAAAAGACTGGGCTTCAGTTTGAAAAAGGGCATTTATATGAGAACAAATATATTTCCGAAAGGGGGTATCCCCGAACCTGGCTTCGGGCCATAGCCCAGTCGGTACGTTTGGTCGCTAAAGGTCATCGCGTACATTGACAGCTGACAAATACGTTGGTCGAACGTCGGGGGGGTTTTTTTCTATAAAAAAGGTGGTGTCAAACGTTGGCATGACAACGATTTTGCGCAATTGTGATTGGCGGCTGACAAATACGTTGGTCGAACGTCGGGGGTTTTTCCCGAGCGTGGGCGGGTATTTTTCTATAAAAAAGGACAGTTTTCGAGATCTGTATCCATTTTCTCAATGTCTAGGCGAAGCCCTGTTACGCAATAATACGAATATATTCTACACCCTGTACAAACATGCAACGATCGCCGTTCGCCTGTTCGCCCACTGCTGAGGGAAATTTTACCACAGATCCTGACGACCCGCCTATAGAAATACTACCGAGACTAATAGGTTCTCACATGAGTTCATTTCTAGATGACTTTTCCCACACGAGTTTGAGAAAAATGTGCCCTGCACGAGCTTTAGCGAGTGCAGGGCACATTTTTCTCAAACGAGTGTGGGAAAAGTCGTCTAGAAATGAACGAGTGTGAGAGCTTTTTTCTCATATAACATATCAGAGAAGCCAAAATAAAGGCTGACGTCCCATTTTCCACCGACGATGTTGTAAGCGCAAAACCAGGTCAAGCGCGCAATACTACTATTGGGCACTTTGGTCCATGAATGGGCCGAATCACACCCAGGCTACAAGCGCTGAATAAAAGAGAACAAGATTTTTATAAGTATCTGCACTCTACGGTTTGGCCGATTTCAAAACACATGTTTACATTCGGCATATACTGTAGCGTAAAAGTTCACTCAGTGCTAGTCGACTGACACTAAACAGTAACATTGTAACGAGCAGACGATGAAAATAGTGCGTGCGTGACGTAACGGCATGACGTCAGCTCATGGTAGACGATTTTTCTACAATGGCTTTCTCTCATAGGAAACGGTCATGTTATATGAGAAAACAAGATGTGCGTACAATCTATCAACGGCACTGGCCTACGATCAGGCACTGTTTTAACCGCCATCGACCGATATTGGACTTATACAATTTTCGGTTAGAGGAAAACACCCGTCTCCCCCACTACGCCTATACTATTTTCGAGGACCAAGCCACAGCGTTCAAATTAAATCTCACGTTTGGGTATTTATTACGGCATAAAGAGACAGGCCAGCTCCGGTACTATTACCCCAGTAACAATACCCTGGTGTTCCAGCAGCCTTTCACCATTACCGATCGCCCGTCCCTGGACACAGTACTGGACCAACTAGAAAGCTTGGATAGTTTGGAATGGGCCCGACAACAACGCCCCGACACCAAATGGCAGGTGGAGATGACGACCAATGTTACGTTTTACGTCACTAAAATGATCGACCACCCTATCGGTGCTTCCATTCATCTCCCGGACTGGTTGAAACACAGAGAAGGCATGCACGCTTTAGTAGGTGGAAGCAGTGGGCCGTACACCGATCGGAAATGTTTATTTCGCTGCCTGGCTATCCATCTCAACAAACGTCCACCCACACATTGTGATAAATTGGCCAACTGCTATTGGGAAGAATACTTACGTGAGCAGAACATGGAAAAACAGCACTTCCGCCGGGTCCCGTTATCACAACTGGATGTGGTGGAACATTTATTCCACGTCAATATTGTCGTGTACAGTCTAGCCCAACACGTGGATGAGGACAACAGTGACGCCCCACAACTCACAGCCCGACTCGTACATCGTTCCGCGGGGAAATACGACACAACCATGAAATTGAATTTGTACCACACGGACACGGGCGGGCATTTCTCGTACATCACGGACATAAACAGGTATGCCCAGTCATACAGTTGTAGTAAATGCCATCGCGTGTTTAAAGAATCGGCCAAATTACACCGTCACGAGAAAACCTGTGACCAGACCAGCAAACGAAAATTCCCCGGCGGCGTATTCCACAACACGGCCACCATATTTGAAGACCTGGCAGATGAGGGTATTGACGTCCCCATGGACCACCGTTATTTCCCGTACCGAGCCTGCTATGATTTTGAAGCCCTATTAGAACCCATGGAAAAGGTATCGGCCAAAACGCAATGGACCCAGCGTCACATTCCATTGAGTGTGAGTATTCATACCAACGTGCCCGGGTATGAGACCGCTCCGGTGTGTTTCGTCTCTAACGGTGACCCCCATGAACTGATTACACGAATGATGGACTATCTGGAAACCCTCAGTCAAACCAGTGCGGCACATCTCGCCTCGACTACCTACCGTGATGTATTAGCGGCACTTGATGCGCGTATTCCAACATCGGATGGCGAGGACGATACTGACGACGAAGACGAAAGCGAGGACGAGGAACACAAACCACCGAAACCCTACGCGCAGAAACTGAAACTGCGTTTGTTGGAATACATGAGTCAATTACCCGTGCTTGGATTTAACTCGGGACGGTATGATTTGAACTTAATCAAAGAATTCTTGTACCCCTATCTCGCCAAAGCCGGAAATGTGAAATGCATCATTAAGAAGACCCACAACCACGTCGCCCTATCCACGACTTCACTGCGATTCTTAGACGTACGGAATTACCTGGCGCCGAATTACAGCTATGACCAGTGGGTGAAAGCCTACGACTGCGCGGAGAGGAAAAGTTGCTTTCCATACAACTACATGACGAATCTCGAGCGTTTGGACGAACCGCAACTTCCACCTCAGGAGGCCTTCTATAACGAACTCAAAGGAGAAGGATTATCTGACGCCCTCTATATCGAACTGCAACAGGTGTGGGTCCGTGAAGGTATGCAAACTCTCCGGGATTTCCTCGTCTATTACAACAATTTGGATGTCGTCCCATTTCTGGAAGCTACCGACAAAATGGTCGCCTTCTACCGAGATATGGGTGTCGACGTATTCAAAGACTGTGTAAGCATCCCCGGTCTGACCCTGCGGTATCTGTTCCAGGATTTACCCACTTTCTTCGCTCTCATCGAACAGAAAGACGCCGACATGTTTGACTGTTTGAAAGGAAATATCGTAGGCGGCCCCAGTATTATATTCCATCGGTACCATGAGAAAGAGCTGACTCGTATCCGGGGAGAAAAACTGTGTCAAAAAATCATCGGATTTGACGCCAATGCCCTCTACTTATCGTGTTTGAGTAAACCCATGCCGACCGGTCATTATACGCGGTGGCTCCTTGAGGGGCGGGAATTCAAAGCCCAACGATCTACAAAACATCAAGCAGAACAATGGCTGGATTGGGAAAGTCAGCGACGCGGCGTCACTACCCGTCACCAAGGCAACCACACTGAAAAACGGATTGGAGATCGGCGCCTTCCCGTGGACGGATTTGCTATCATCAATACAATACCGACCGTGTTCCAGTTCCACGGCTGTTATTGGCACGGCCATGAGTGTTCGTTCGCGCGAGGGCGCTATAACGAGCGCCGTGGACTGACCCCGGCCGCCTTACGTCAAGAAGTACAGCAGAATGCTGACTACATTCGAGGGCTGGGCTACGACTATGTACAACTATGGGAATGTGAGTTCCACCACATGCAACGTCGCCAACCTGAGTTATACTCGTTCCTACACGCCCACGACCGACTACTGGATTATCGGACTGTCATCACCATGACCGACATCCTACGCACTGTTGAGACGGGATACCTCTATGGATTCGTGTGACCACTTGAAAGACACGTTTGGCGAATGTCCGCCCATCTTCAAAAACACCGAGGTGAGTCGAGATGATATCGGGGACCATATGCGCGCATACGCGGAAGAACACGACTACCTAACACGACCGCGGCGTATGTTGATCGGTAGTATGTGGGGCAAAAAAATCTTGCTCGGTACCCCTCTGCTTCAGTGGTATATGAGGCACGGACTGGAAATTACCAAAATATACCAAGTCATGGAATTCACCCCCGAGGCTTGTTTCGAGAAGTTCGCGAACGACGTGACCACCGCCCGTCGCCAAGGAGACGCCGACCCCAGTAAAGCCATCATCGCGGAAACGATGAAGTTGCTTGGCAACAGCGGATATGGAAAAACGGTAACCAATCAGGACCGCCACGTCACCGTGAACATTTGCACCACAAAACAAGCCCGCAAACGCCTGAATTCACCCCTATTCCGACGCATGGAGCTGATTGACGACACCACCTACGAAGTGACGTCAGCCAAAAAGACCATAACATATAACCTGCCGCTACAAATCGGGTGCATGGTGTACCAGCTGGCCAAACTGCGAATGCTGGAATTCATCTATGATTTCATGGGAGTGTATTTCAACCAATCAGACTGGCAATTGATGGAAATGGATACCGATTCGGCATACATGGCCGTCTCCAACCCGGACTGGGAATCGCTGGTGAAACCAGAACTACGAGCCCAGTATGAAGCGGAAAGAGATGAATGGCTACCGAGAAAAGACCACTACACCTACGACAAGCCAACGCCCGGCCTCTTCAAGTTAGAATGGAGCGGTGAGGCCATGATCGCTCTGTGTTCGAAAACATACTATTGCGATGGTGGAGACAACAACAAATTCAGCTGCAAAGGAGTCAGTCGACGCGACCCCAACATCAACAAAACCCTATACCTTGATGTACTCCAGAGCCAGACCAGTGCCGCTGGGACCAATAAAGGTTTTCGTATCATCGAGAACCAGATGCGCTCGTATACCCAGGAGCGAGACGCCTTCACGTACTTCTACCCCAAGCGCAAAGTGCTCTCCGATGGTATGACTACAACGTATCTGGACATTTAGAGTGATAAATATGAACTTACACTACCACTGGACTTTGTAATGTATATAATAAGAGGAACCGTTGTATATATATGTTCTATAAACGCTAAAGCTGACATTGCGGATATTCCACTGGACTGTTATAATAAGGGGAAATAACTGATGTATATATGTTCTATGAACGCTGAAGCTGACATTGCGGATATTCCACTGGACTGTTATAATAAGGGGAAATAACTGATGTATATATGTTGTGTTCTCTGTTATAAAATGTGTTTTTTCATACAACATTGTGAGTTTGGGTTCTTTTGTATACCGTAGTTAACCATTTGAAAGAGTTAATTCGGTCGTATTGACCTTGGTGGCTGGTATATATGGCCAGGTGCCCTCGTTGCCCCTGGTGACAAAAAACTAAGGGGAGATAACTCCGGTTATTACCCCACAGTGACCTTTTGACCCGGATGTGACCTTTTGACCCGGATGTGACGTCATAGGTGAAAAGCCCCATAGGGCCCTGGGACTACTTTTTCTACCCGGACCGCATCACCGCCGGACTACTTTCTAGCCGCATCACCGTCAGACCGCGGAAGAATACATGCCACGTGACCGGAAGTAACCTCTGACCTTTGACCTCTGTGACCTTTGACCTGGATGTGACCTTTGACGGCTTCTGATTGGACGAGAGCTCTGTGACGTCATCGATGACGTCATCTCATTTGCATAAATCATAAGGAATTTAGCCTTTATATACTACTAACGAATATATCGCCGTCTGAATTTTGCAGTCGACAATTTCCACTTTATACGCGCCATATTCAATTGCAAACGGCCAGCACACATATACCGTGACGTCACCAACATGGCGCGTAGAGACTTGAAGTTTTCGACTGGAAAATTCAGACGGTGATATATGCGTCACTATTTCACAATAGTGTGCAAGATTTTTTTTGCTTCTGTAATTTAGTTTCCATGCAGTGAAGCATGGAAATTATGTAACCGAGAAGCGACCCCAAGTGACATCTCAAGGCATATTATCTTCAAACCAAATTTGCAAGAAGCTGAATGCATCCTCAACCTATTGTCTGGAAACCAAATTTTAAATTTGCCACCAGGTGTCGCCACCTGTAGTTGCAAGTGGGCGAAATGCAATCCCAAGGATCATCTCATGACATGGTGTATCAGCATACGAACTTTGGGAAGAATCTGAAAAGGGGTTATTGCCCGGAAACCAAGTTTAGGTTTGTATGCACAAGTGTGCGAAACACAATCCCAAGTGACATCTTATGGCATATGAATACCAAATTTGAGAAGAATCCGATGATCAGTTGTCAAATTATTGCCAATTACAAATTTCAGATTTTTCCACCAGGTGTTGCCACCAGTATGCAGAAGCAGGTGAAATACAATCCCAAGGGACATATCATGGCATGGTATCTGCATACCAAATTGGAGAAAAATCTGATGAGCGAAATCAAATTTAGATTTGACACGAGGTGTGCTACCTGTAAGCACAAGTGGGCGAAACGCAATCCCAAGCGACAGCATATGTCATGATATATTCCTACCAGATTTAAGAAGAATCTGACGAGCGGTTCTCAAGTTATTACACGGAAACAAATCTGGTATTTCGCCACCAGGTGGCACCACCTGTAAGTAAAAGTGAGCGAAAGGCAATCCCACGCAACATCTCCTGGCATGATACATGCATGCTAAATTTGAGGAGATTCTGATGAGCAGTTCTCAAGTTAATGGCTGAAAACAAATTTTGATTTTAACACCTGGTAGCGCCACCTATAGGCGCAAGTGGACGAAATGCAATCTCAAGCGACATCTTAGGTCATGGTATTGCCCGTAGACAAATTTGGGATTTTGCCACCAGGTGGCGCAACCTGTAAGTGCAAGTGAGTGAAAGGCAATCCCACGCAACATCTCCTGGCATGGTACATGCATGCTAAATTTGAGAAGAATCCGATGAGCATGCAGTTCTCAACTTATTGGCCAAAATCAAATTTCAGATTTTGTCATCAGGTGGCGTCACTTTCTGAGCAGAAGTGGATAACGCAATCCCAAGCAACATCTCATGGCAAGGTACAATGCATATGCATGCCTAATTTGGGAAGAATTTGAAAAAGCAGTTCTCAAGTTATTGCCCGGAAACCAAATTTCGAGCAACATTTCAAAGCGTTTCAAAGTTATTGCTTGCAGCACAAAAGAACGGAAAGAACCCTAGTGGCACCACCTACAGGCAGATCTTTCTGCAACGCAATACCAATCAACATCTTGTCACAAGGAATGCATATGCCAAATATTGAAGAAACTAGATACAGTCGATCGAATACGATTGGAGCCATGCCTTTTGCATCTTTAGTAAAGGAAACATTCATTATTTGTGAAGAAAGTAAAAGCGTAAAACTTAGGAAAAACATCATTAACATGGCCCCATAAGATGCCTTGAGGGTAGGTACCCACATACCAAATTTAAAAGAATCCATTAAGGTCCAACAGTTACTGTCCGGAAATGCAATTTCACCTCAGGTAAGATCTGGCTTGAGAAAAACATTCTCAAGCCAGATCTTAGGCAAGGTACCACCACACCAAATTTGGGAAGAATCCTTAAGGATTTCAAAAGTTATCGTCTGGAGATGCAATTTTAACTTGGCCCGAGGTGGCGCCACCCAGAAGCGGATTGGCACGAAAAACAATTCCAAGCAAGATCTATAGACAAGGGACATATTTACCAAATACAAAAACATGGGTCTGTGCCTGATAAATTGAAACCTTTTGGGGTTGCAATCATCTCAATATTGCAGACAACACACAAATTTCAGCTTCTGCCAAGATATATTGGAGATATATATGCTCAAACACAATATATGAGGGTCGGGCAAGGGCTAGCTTGGGAGATAGAGGGTGCGGCTCGGTACCCTGGGGATGGGGACATGCTCTTCTTGAGGGTAGTGGTAGGTGTGCTGACATGAAAGCCACAGAAAGCTCCCTATACATGAAACAACAACACTGACAACTGCATGCCATCATTTGTCAGTCCGAAAACCCACAAGGTGGAATTCAATTTATTTCAGGAAACTGATCATATGCACTGTGTGCACCCAAACTTTAGGAACTCAGTTGTAATTAATATAGTAAGTTACACGTGTGGACACAAACCGTTCCTGCAGAAGCTTTAGGGTAAATCATATGATGTGGATTACAATTATTTGATAGCAAAATTCAAGGAAATGTTGTCCTTCATTTAAGATGACACGAGATTCAAAAACCAGGGGTCCGGTACTGCGAAGATTTCCCCGCCAGTTATTTCATATTATACTTCTGAAATAAAATATGGTTCATGCAAAAGCTTTAGGGTAAATCATATATGATGTGGAATAGAATGATTTCATAGCAAAATTGAAGGAAATGTTGTCCTTCAATTAAGGAGACACGAAATTCAAAACTAACACGGGTTCGGTACTGCGGGGATTCCCCCGCCAGTTATTTCATATTATACTTCTGAAATAAAATGTGGTTCCTGCAAAAGCTTCAGTGTAAATCATATGATGTGGAATAGAAGGACTAGACAGCAAATTTAAGAAAATGGTGTCCTTCATTTAAAGCGACATGAAAGTCAAAACTATCAGCGAGGAAGCGGAAGAAAGAAGAAAAAATGACAAACGCATTTAGGGATGCCTAATTATTAGACAAAGCATTTGGAAGTTACCGCTTGTGAAGAATTTGAATGGAAACCACGGACATGCACAGAAGATTGGAACAAGACCCGGTGGCGCCACCTTCAGGTGGATCTTGCTGAAACGCAATACCAACCCATGTATGGTCACAAGGAGTGTATATGCTAAATTTCGAAGGAATCCGACAAAGCTTTTGGAAGTTATCGCCTGTGAAGAATTTGAACAGACTATCCCTATAGTCCCTATATCCTATATCAGACTATCCCTATGTCCCTATATCAGACTATCCCTATAGTAAACTATCCCTTTTTGGATAGTAATATTCCAGTGGGACCTGCATATGGCGTATACATATCTCGCTTAGTAGCATTTGCTAGATCCTGTGTTAAATGTGATGATTTTAACCAACGTCACAAAACACTGTTGCAGAAACTTATAAAACGGCTATTCCACCAAGCGCCTCCACCCAAAGTTTCTCAAATTTGGCGATACATATCGCATGCTGATAGCAAAATACGAACGTAGCGTGCAAGATCTATGGCGCTACGTTTCGTAACTTGTGTCTAATTCCGCTTAACCCGGGGCTAGGGGCCGTATGAACCCATGTACTTCAAGATCCTCATGGTACTCATACGAACAGTCACAATCAAAGCGTGACTGAGATACATCATTCTTTAGATGACGACTTTACAACGAATATTATGGATTAAGAATACTGATCAGCGATACGGATTTGATATTTTTGGAACATCATGATGTCTTTTCGGCATCATTGAAAACTGTTGACCGCTTCTCTCTTGCAGGAAACAAGCTTATGTTTATGTATACTATGATTGTCTTTTTGAATTTGGTGCTAATGCTGTTATATGGAATATGAAATAGGTCTTTGGATTATGGACGCGGATATTCTCTAATGGACGACGGCTGGATTATGAATGACGGACTAGACGCTTGTAATCCACAGACACAAAGAGAGCAAGACCCATTTTAACTGGAACGGACACGAAGAAGCGAAACTCAGTGGCGCCACGTTCAGACAAATGTTACTGAAATCCAGTACGCAACCGCGTCTTCTCACAAGGAATGCGTATGCCGAATTTCGGAAGAATCCAATAAAGCATTTGGAAGTTATCGCTTGCAACTGACATCCACAGACACAAAGAAGCAAGATCCATTTTGACCCAGTGGCGCCACCTTCAGGCAGATGTTGCTGAAATGCGATACCGACTGGCGTCTTGTCGCAAGGAATGCGTATGCCGAATTTCGGAAGAATCCCACAAAGCGTTAGGAAGTAATCATTGGAACAGACATGCACGGACATGCACGGACACATAGAAGCAAGAACCATTTTAAAGTCCCCTGGCCGCGTTGCGGCGGGAGACAAAAACAATTAACAGTATTACGAGTGAGAGAGAGAAAAGGATGCTGAGGCGACAATGAAAGGAAGGCAAGGCTAAACTTAGGAAGCGGAACAGACAATTACAACCCAAAGAAAGATTGGCAACAATACACACTCAACCACATTCACCTGATAACGACCCAGATATTCCTGTAAGACAATCAGATGTAGCGACACGCCGAGTCCGTAAGGATAGAGCGATGGCATACAGACGAATTATTCACTTGGAAGACAGAGTAAAGAAGAAGACTAGAGACGCAAATAAATACAGACAACAGTACTATATAGATAGAGAGAAAGTCAAAGAAATAAGAGACAGTCCATGGAAGAAGACAGAAAAGATGTTGAAGCTTCCGAATGTTCGTCCTGAGGTCAGAAAAGCCTTACTGTTACATAATGTGTGTCCTAACAGAACGTAAAGGAATCATACAAACCATCGAAGAAATACAGAACAAAACAGACAGTCGTTAAAGTAATAAAGGGAAATATTTTGAAGAAAATACAAACTTCTCAGGGCAGCTGAAAAGTCGATTGGTATATCCCGAAAGATCCCGAAACAAAAAGACAAGTCATCATTTAGAGTATGACAGAAAGCAAAGGTCCAGCAAGTTCAGTCAGCTGAAACGAAAGATTCATGAATTTTACAACCAAGACAGGTTAGTCGAAAAAGGAGACGGTAACTCGTCATAAATTGAAACGACAGAAGCGTCTCTTGAACGACTCATTGAAGAATCTGCATCTTTTGTTTCTGTCAGGAAATCCACAGATGTCTGTCAGCTATTCGCTGTGTTGTAGCACTATGATACCCAAGTTTGGCATCAACATTGGAACCTGGAACTTTCTTGAAGCTGGGCACGGGAAAGGCCCCTCAGATTGGGTTGGATCAATTATCAAGAGGACCGCAGACAGCTTTGTGTCCAAAGGCATGAAAGATCTCCCAGATGCCCGATCAGTATATGAAGCACTCTCTGAGCTTGACCTGGATGTTAAAATGTGGTGGATCACAAATGACGACATTTAGTGCCATTGACAACTCCGATGTCATCCCAGACAACATACCCGCAGTACCAGGCACCATGAGCATCCACCAGGTAATGCGAAAATAGAAATGAAATTAACTTAAACTGCATTTGTCTTTCAATAGGGGACAACTGTTGCATCATTTTCTTGTTTTGTTCTGACCAGGAAACTCTTAATGGACGAGGAAACTCTTACCTATATGTCGGATCTGACGCTTATGTGCCACACCATCATGCATGCTTTCTTTATATACAGACTTATAATGTATATATTTTTATTATACATTGATAGCAATTGTGGTTATAATTGTACCACGTGCAAGCTGTCGTTCGTGTTCAGATGATGACAATGAAGTAATTATCTTGTATATGCATTCGATATACCTGATAAATCATATCTCGACTAAATGGATAATCATTGTCTATAAAATTATGTTTCAGGTGATGACGAAATCGTACGGTCAAATCAGTGCGAGAGATGTTGGTTGCTTTTGTGGTGGGGCTGTGTTTTGTCATTGCTTCAAAGTGACCCACGTCACCATGGCAGCGGAGACACCATCAGAGGAAAATGGAGCACCATCGCTGGAAAATACACCGCAGGTCATTTCCGCTCCTGCAAATGCCTCAATCAGGTTCGGTGCCGACGATGTGAGTGAAGAAATTGCGTGGAATTGGTGTATGGTGGAATATGTCGATCTACCTTATCCTGGAATTATCTGGTGTGTGGATGATGGGGAGATAGAGGTCAATGTCATGCATAGGATCGGTAACAATCGCTTCTTTTGGCCAATGATGGAAGATACCCTCACATTGATGCCACCAACCATGAAAATGACCATTGGTCACCAAATGGTCGTCCCAGAGATTTGGGATAGAGTCACCAAGGCGTTAGATCTATGACCTTTTGAGACGCACGGCATTCCTTACAAAATTGTATTCCCATTTACTGTTAATGGTTTCATTGTTAAAAATGTTCAGCTGTTTCTTAGTGATTTCAACCCTGGTGAACTTTGCTTCTAGTTTCTGGAATGAAGACATTGAGCTGAACTGTTGTGACTTCATAGTTGTTCAAAGTATGGTAATTTTTCATGCACCAAGCCCATTCGACCCATTCCGTCAGGTTGGGGTAGCTTTAAATACGCCAAAGCCAGACATTAACTCACCTATGGAATCATGTTCTTATTTACAAGTTGGGTATTTATTGCACAAACTGAAACTTTAAAACGTGTCATTTCCATGGTGTCGGGTTCTTCTAGAAGTTCGTTGAATATTAATCGACACTATTCTTCTCACATTCAGAACGACATTTGCGCGACTGTTCCGACGTTTCATTTTCTTTCTGTTCGCAGCGACGGTAAGCCCATAAAATGTTATCAGGAGACAACATTTTTTTTGGTCATTTATCCGTGAACTTTATTTCTTCTGTAGATGACATGTATACCAATATTAATTATTGACATATCTCGACAAACTGATACAATACCAAGTGCAGTTAAAGCAGCATTTGGCTCTATAGCAGCTCCAGTTTCTGCATAATCACAATATAGATTGTCTTTACCGCCACAGCTTGTCCATACCAGAACGTGCGACTCTTTACCGTCACGGTATCAATTATAGTCTCAAAAGCGCAATTTCGACTTAACATGTTCAAATTCTGTCTTGGGATGAATCGTAGTGACTGTTAAAAATATTTAAGTTCCACGAAGCCATGGAAAGCTATACAACTGGCATAAGAAGACAATGGCGTCTATCACACTTATGGCAAATTTCCTAATGGAATTTATTCGAGAAGAATATACAGTTGAAAATGCATTTATATCTTGCGTCAACATATGTAACAAAAAAGGCGTTGTTTGTATTTTACTGTTAAAGTACTTTTTCTACTTTTGTTAAAATAAATATATATATTCCACAAAACAAAGTTTGTGACGGTAAAGACACGCTTGATGGAGCTGTTGAAAATAATTTTTGAAATAAATTACTATAAAGCGAAATGAACACTGCCGGATGTTACAGACACGGCCTGACGTATATATTTTAACAGTTACAAAAGTTTGAAATACTTTCGAGGTAAATTTTTTTTGGATATTCCCAAATGTCCAAATGGGTCACATTTCATAGAATTACCCGGATAGGGATGATTAAACGCTGCTTCACAGACTTTACCGTATTTAAGAGAAGAGGTTACTTCTCTGTGTTGCTCTCTTGTTCGTCCGTTATTAGAGTATGGCTCTCCAGTATGGAACTCCAGTATGAAAAAGAATATTAATCTGTTGGAAAAAGTGCAGAAGAGGTGTCTGAAACTCACTACAGTCAGTTTCTGATAGACGGAGACGTTCCGATCTGGTGGAGACTTATAAAATTTTGAACAATGAATATAAAACTGCCCCAGAACTTCATGTTTGTACTCGAGAATCGAGAAGTATCCATAGTTCCAAAGTAAAGGTTCTGGGGGCATTTAACCTTGATTTGGACATGCATAGCAATGACCGTAGAGTAGCATCAGTATTTCCTGCGATGCCAACATGATTAGGTAGCCAAAACAAACCTATATTAAGCTGCTGTTCAACTCTACGGTCATATAACTTTCGAATATTCAGGAGGGAGGGACGAGTAGATCTATTCTTGATCGCTTGGAAGCATGACAGACGGTCTGAGAATATGACATATTGTTTAATTGTGCTTGGCCCAATATCTTTTAGGCCGTTAAAAGAGCTTTGGCTTCAGCAGTAAAAATAGAACTTTGTCTGGCAATCGATAGATTTTGGTTTTGGAACCACAATTGGTGGAACACGTCACTCTGTTACCATCTTTGGAACCATCAGTATATATAGCTTGATGTGACTCATACTTTTAACTCATTGAACCGAATTCTTGCTGATACCGCACACTAGTTGGTTTGTGTCAGCCTTATTACAATTTTGTTAGTGTAATATCTACTTGTGGTTTGGCTAACTGCCAAGGCGTAAATGGCAAAAGTTTGTTAGGTAAAATCTGATCAAGATCAATACCAGCTGCTACAATGTGTGATTTAATACCAATTTCAAAGGGTGGCATAACAGTAGGTTTCTTTGAGTATATATCTGCATGCTGAGGTTCAACAACACAGTTATATGTGGTATTTAAACAGTTTGACCATTATTTCGCTACATATCGCAGTAACAGCTTTACTCTTCGGAGTTTCAAAGTTCATCTGCTTCAACACATAAACTTTCTTGCGGTGATGTTCTGAACGTTCCGAGACAAAGCCTTAATCCCCGATGTAGGATTGGATCAAACAGGGCCAAATTGGACATCGTTAGACCGAACAATTGATCGAAGTGTTTTCTCATCTCCTCCTCACTTATACATTGTATACAGCGACGATCAAACAAAATTCTAAGGATTCAATTCAACGACTCAGTGAGCTATTGCGTAAAAACTGGTACAAATATTAAAATTTGTACAACAAACCAATCTCTCTCAAATAATCTAAAATACAATTTTCTTTTACTCGGCTAAAAAGATCTTCCAGCGTAGCTGCTCGTTCAAAAGTATCTCTTACAATCTTAAAATCTATGTAGTCTATGAGAATATGTTTCACCGTGAGATCTTCATGGCATGGATACACCTTGGGACCGGCTCCTGTTTTAGTAAATATTCGTGAGTTAAACGTGTATGGCTGATCCTACATCGTCTAATCATGGCTTGATCGAAACGTTTCTGACTGTTCAGATGAGTATAACCAACAGTTTTTTTGAACTCGTGAAGTTTGTTATTATCCATAGTATCCCATAAAGATTGAAACAGCTTTCTTACATAAGCGCAGATAGATGGTCTGAAATCGCTGTATGGGATTCCAACAGCATCAACCTCTTTATCCAGAGCTACTTTAGCCATTTTATCAGCTTCAGTATTGCCTTTGATGTCAACATGACTAGGTACCCAACAAAACAAAATATCTATCTGTTGAAATCTAATTACAAGCGTCTGGTCCGTCATTCATAATTCAGCCGTCGTCCATTAAAAAATATCTGCGTCCATAATCCAAAGACCTATTTCATATTCCATATAACAGTATTAGCACCAAATTCAAAAAGACAATCATAGTATACATAAACATAGGCTTGTTTCCTGCAAGAAAGAAGCGGTCAACAGTTTTCAATGATGCCGGCAAGACATCATGATGTTCCAAAAATATCAAATCCGTATCGCTGATCAGTATTCTTAATCCATAATATTCGTTGTAAAGTCGTCATCTAAAGAATGATGTATATCAGTCACACTTTGATTGTGACTGTTCGTATGAGTATCATGAGGATCTTGAAGTGCATGGGTTCATACGGCCCCTAGCCTCGGGTTAAGCGGGATTAGACACAAGTTACGAAACGTAACGCCATAGATCTTGCACGCTACGCTCGTATTTTGCTATCAGCATGCGATATGTATCGCCAAATTTGAGAAACTTTGAGTGGTGGCGCTTGGTGGTGTAGCCCTGTTTTATGAGTTTCTGCAACAATGTTTTGTGACGTTGATTAAAATCGTCACATTTAACACTGGATCTAGCAAATGCTACTAGGCGTGATATGTATACGCCATATGCATGTCCCGCTGGAATATTACTGTCCAGAAAGGACATATAATGTAGAATTTTCAAGATGGTGGGATGAGTTGAATTTCCACTTTTAATCGCTTGAAGGCATGATAGTGAATCTGAGAATATTTTTTTCCTTCTAGTGGACCCAATACCTTCTAAAGCTGATAATAGAGCTTTTGCCTCTGCAGTGAATATGGAACTTTGACCTGGTAGACGATAGGTTTTAGTTTTGGAACTAAAGACAGTAGCACACGCTACTCTCTCACCATCTTTAGAACCATCTGTATAAATAGCCTGATGTGATCTGTATTTCTCTCTCATTAGACCAAATTATTGTGTAAACATGAGCTGGCTCGTGTCTGTCTTTTTATATTTCGCCAGTGGAATATCTACTTCTGGTTTGGCAGAAATGCCATGGTGGAGTTGGCAAGATCGAGCTCAGTAGGTAAAATGTGACTAACTGTACTATCAGCTGCTACAATGTGTGGTTTCATACGGATTCCAAGAGGTGGAATAATCGAGGGTTTCTTTAGATAGAAATCTGCGTACTGAGGGTTGAATTACAACACATATAAGGGAAGTGGGAAGAGGTGCCGACATACTGACTGCGTCACATGACTTCACAGAATAATCTTCTGGTTAACCTATCTAAAGCACATACCAAGAATCTAACGATTCGTGATATGTGTTGTATCTCAGGTACGCTTTTATTGTACCTGTTCATGTGGCAGCTTGGATGATATGACCACACGGCCCCTAGCACCGGCAGGATTTGAGCGGTTCGATCGCAATTGTGTGATATATTGCAGCGATAGTTTAATTCTACGAAGTTCTGAAGGAAATTCATCTGCTTCGATATACAAGCTTTCTCTATGTGATGTTCTGAACGCACCGACGCAAAGTCTTAGTCCTTGATGGAGAATAGGATCTAGCTTTGCTAAGTTTGACTTGCTTGCACCATTGTAAACAATAGAACCATAATCGAGTTTGGACCGAGCAAGTGATCGATATACATGGAGAAGAGTTTGCTGATCTCCTCCCCACTTATAGCTGGCAACTACCTTCAGCAAATCTAGAGCTTTCGCGCATTTGACTTTCAAGCAGTTTATATGCGATTTGAATGATAGTCGTTGGTCATACAATATGCCTAGTAATTTGCCCTCTTTTACCACTTTGATTTCAGTTCCATCTAATGTAAGTACTGGATCTTTGTGCTGGAAATAGTTTCTGCAAAAGTGTACACAATTTGTCTTAGCACTGGAGAATTTGAAGCCATTTTCTAGACACCATTTCTGAATTCTATTTAGACAAAGTTGTAATGTTCTCTCAATATTGTGTATACTTTTCCCACTACACGATATGTTGAAATCGTCTACAAAAAGTGAACCATCGATTGATTTATTCAGAACTGCAGGCAAACTCTTGATCTTGATACTAAACAGAGTAGTAGACAAAATACTGCCCTTTGGGACACCCTGGTCTTGATCAAAATCAGACATAGTTGCACCCAAACGAAATTGGAATTGTCTATCATTCAAAAAGTTGGAAATAAAAACGGGTAAACGGCTTTTTAATCCCATATTTTAAAGATCTTTCAAAATCCCGTACTTCCATGTAGTATCATAGGCTTTTTCTAAATCAAAAAAGATAGAAACCACATGTTCATTCTTGGCGAAAGCATATTTGACATACGAATCTAATCTGACTAAATGATCAATGGTACTATTTTTACGGAAGCCAGCTTGAATATCAGTAAGTTTCCTTTCATTTTCCAGGTACCAAACAAGGCGATCATTTATCATGCGTTCAATTGTTTTGCAGACACAGTTGGTCAGTGAAATTAGTCAGTAATTACCACGGTCTGCATGGTCACGGCCAGGCTTTGGTACTGGTATAACTATGGCATTATGGCATGACGGTGGAAAGTTTTCTCTTGTCCAAAGTCTATTGAATATGCGTAATAGGATTTCTAGAGAAGATTCCGGTAGATATTTCAAAAGCTGGCAATGAATATTATCAGGGCCTGCGGCAGAATCGTTAGTTTTTGTGAGAGAAGCATGAAGTTTTTCAATTGTAAACATAGCGCTATAGCCTTCATGGTTACCGGAGGGGAATTTAATTTCATTTTACTCTTCTCTTTTTTGGGAACTTTGAAATTAGGCACATAATTTTCTGACGAAGAGTTTTTGGCAATCGTTTCGCCTAATTTATTTGCAATTTCTACTCTGTCAGTAATCACCTTTTATTCTTTGGATCATATTCCAAACTTTTGTTACAGGAGTATGCGTATTGATCTTAGAAACATAATTTTTCCAAGAATCACGTTTATTCTGTTTCATCGTTCTACGAGCTTTAGCTCTTATAACTCTGAGATCTTTCAAATTTACAGGATTAGGATGTCGGCGGAAATATCGTTCAGCTTTCTTCCTACATTTTCTTGCTTCATTGCAGTCATCATTAATCCAAGGTTTCTTTATATGTGCAACTCCTAAAGATGTGGGAATGGTTTGGTTGGCAATTTCTATCAGCATATCTGAGAATAACTGTATAGGATCTGGAACATCAGCGAAAGAGACTGCTTGTAGTTTTTCTGAACAAAGCTTTTCAAACTGGGGCCAGTTGGCTTTCTTGAAATTATACCTTGTGAAACGAGGGTCATCAGCTGAATGAACAGCTTTTAGGACAGTGGGAAAGTGATCACTTCCACAAAGGTCATGATGAACAGACCAAGAAAATTCTTCAAGAATAGGAAGTTCGCAAAGTGAGATATCCAATGCTGAATAGGTTTTTGAACAGGGGCTCGACTACTAAGGTTTATCAAAGTGCGAAGCTTTGCCCCAATTCACCTACTTAGTGGTTCTCGCTACAAGGCTGAAATATTGCTGAACGCGGCGTTATCCCTAAATTTTCTCTCTCGCCCCCTACTTAGTGGTTCCTATTTTTTAGTCCCTATTTTGACGATGAAGAAAAACTAGGGAATATTTGAAGATTTGCAATGATCGAGTCTTCCCTCTGTGGTTGAGGAAACCTGTTACTCGCCAGCATTACTGCTACGAGAGACAGAATGATAGCGAGTGATGTTGCGAGTGAACCAGATAAAGAACCACTCAGGTGAGATTCGGGAACAGTCATCGATGCAATTTGCGAACAGCCGGGGATGGTCACCGAAGCTGTCCACCGTTAGCCCGAGGCGATGGCAGAGCCCGAGGCGGTGTCTGAAACTGTTTGCCAAGAGCCGGCGTCGGTCACTGAAGCTGACACTGGCTCTGAGTGGGATGATGAAGAAAATGAAGATTTGTCTGTGTATGAGACCCTGTCTGATACTGAAGCGCTTGGTGCTGTTGATGAAGGAGATATAGACGAAGGCTGAATAATGAATGGTCAGACGCTTGTAATGCTTCATTTTCTTGGTCATCAGTAATACAATCTCCGACATCTAAATTTTGTACTTTGTTATGTTGTCAACAAACTGTTTCACAAACGAACCGATCTGTCTAATACTGAGTTCAATAACAGTGAGAGTGTCTTGATAGGGAGTTATTGTCAGCTTTTCATGGGGCTGCGCTCCGCAACAGAACTGTTCACAATTAGTCCACCTAGTTATGTAGTAACGCTATGCACTGGTGGATTCTATCCAACCTACTTTTGCGCATAGGTACTCCACATCTAGCTTTCCTTTAGTTGGTGATATTCAATTTCACCTTGACAAACTACTGTCGAATGCCGTGTTGGATTGCTGAGACATGTAAGAGGTGGGAAAAATTGACAATGTCTGGTGACTAAACCATATCAATCAACATGAAATCCATCCTCGGCACCTCAAATCCAGACTAGAGAATATGGAGGATTCTATATCATAGCCTTGACATCTATTTATTGCAGTAGTTCATGTGGATACTATGAATTAACCATACGGCCACTAGAACTGGCTTACGCAAAATTAGATACACTAGCCCGAGAGATGCGATGGCAGATCAGCTCAAATAAGTAACTCATCTGATGTTAATGAATGAGCATCGAGGGCGTCTGATGGTATAACGGCCGCAACATGAGGTAAACATAGTAAACACAAGAATACTCAGAAGTACTAAAATGTAATGTCCGACTAATTTGTAATGCTCGTGGAAACTTTTCGGGAGCTGGGGCAGTCCATATCCACTGGATGTGAATTATGTATATCCAAAGACTCAGTGTTTCGTTTGATGTACATCCCCACTTGATGCAAGCAAGCACACTCGATGATCAAACCAATAGCGTCTAGTTCATCATTCAATATTCAACCGTCGTCTATTAAAAGAATATTCGTCCATAATCCAAAGACCTAATTCAAACTAACAGAATTAGCACCACATTCACAAGAAAACTATCATGATACACATAAACATAGTCTAGCTTCCTGGAAGATAAAATCAGGCAACAGTGTTCAATGATGCCGGCAAGACATGTTGTTCCAAAATATCAAATCCATATCTCGATCAGTATTCTTAATCCATATGATTTCCGATGTAAAGTCCTTATCTAGAGAAGGATGTATCTCAGTCACGATTTGATTGTGACTGTTCATACATTACGAGGATCTTGAAGAACAGGAATTCTTATGGCCCTCAGCTCCGGGTTATGCGGAATTCCCAAGAAAAGCCCCTGCTTCAACATCCTCGTTGTGTTGGATTGGGAGAAGTAGGCATTGACTTCACGACGGCATGTAGGTGTAAGCCTAGCTGTACAGAAAAAGAAGCATGCAACCAGAGGAATACAAGCGTCTAGCCTGTCCTGGCTGTCACTCATATTGCCCTTAGCACTCGCTACAGATGCCTGGTTGGGAATACATGTACTTTCGTTTCCAGGAACTACTGCAGCCATGTCAGGTTTATCCACTTTTGAGGACCTACTTGAGGACTCTCCTCGAATCTTGGGTCGTTGATTTCCATTTGTAGGACTTTGTTGAGTTGAATTTTATTGCCTAGTTTGTCCAGTTTTTTCTCCACTGAGGAGTGGGCTTCATCATTCAAGATATCAATTTTATCATTTACGTCGACCATCTGCAGTTTAAGGCCATTCAGTTCACGGATCAATGATGTGACGTCAATATGGCTGGCTGAAACAGGGGGAATTTTTTTGCCACAAAAACAGGGTATATCCGCAGGGTCAAGCTCCTGTAACAACTTTGCTATGTCTTGTAAAGCGTTAATTTTTCTATTTCGATCAGTGCGTTTTCTGTACTTCCCAACAATCCTGGGCCAACATGTATTTGAAAGCATATTTTTAGCATCTTGTGCCTCTATTTCGGAATGCACATCATCACACAATTTGACTAACGAGTCCACCGGCATAACATCAAGTTTGTCAACAAAGAAACATAGCAATTCACATGTTATCGGCTGGGATGGATCAAAATTTTCTTGATCGTTTTCAATTTCATTTCCTGCATCATTTATTTCATCACCAACTATCATTGAAGTTTCACACACATTGCCGGCATCTGCCATCTAACAATCGGACCGTCGAGAGACTCGAAAAATCACTTCGATTCTTGTACACGTACATGAAACACGGGACGCTACAAGGCAACATGACGGACTGCTTTACAGCAGAACACTGCCCGACTCGGCATAAACAAACACAGCAATCTCAAAAATCCTTTGAAATTTACATAACTGGTGGATTAAAATACCTTCATCACACATTCGCAGAAGTTCCAGAAGATTCTCGAGATCATCTAGTAAGAAAATCCACTTATTTTCTAGATTCTATGTCACAAGTTAACGAGCAGCATGTTTGAAATTTCACCTTACCACCAGAAGGGATGCAACTCTCTCTCTAAATTCATTAAAGAATTTCCGCGTCCATAATCCAAAGACCTAATTTATATAATAACATAAGCACCAAATTAAAAGGATAAATCATAGTATACATAAAACTCGGCTAATTTCCTGAAAGAGAGAATCGGTCAACAGTTTTCAATGACGCCAGCAAGACATCGTGATGTTCCAAAAATATCAAATTCGTATCGCTGATCAGTATTCTTAATCCATATAATCTACGTTGTAAAGTCGTTATCTAGAGTATGATACAAGCGTCTAGTCCGTCATTCATAATTCAGCCGTCGTCCGTTAAAGAATATCCGCGTTCATATCCATAGAACAGTATTAGCACCAAATTCAAAAAGACAATCATAGTATACATAAACATAGGCTAGTTTCCTGCAAGAGAGAAGCGGTCAACAGTTTTCAATGATGCCGAAAAGACATCATGATGTTCCAAAAATATAAAATTCGTATCGCTGATCAGTATTCTTAATCCATAATAATCGTTGTAAAGTCGTTATCTAGAGAATGATGTATCTCAGTCACGCTTTTATTGAGAATGTTCATATGAGCACCATGAGGATCTTCAAGTACATGGGTTCATACGGCCCCTAGCCCCGGGTTAAGCGGGATTAGCAAAATACGAACGTCGCGTGCAAGATCTATGGCGTTACGTTTCGTAACTTGTGTCTATCAGCATGCGATATGTATCGTCGTGCTCGTGGGTTTCCCTCTGGGTACTCCGGCTCTCCTCTCACACCGCAAAACCAGATGTATGATTGTGAGATATGTTTCTGTATATGAATGTGCTCGGTCCAGTGGAAGATTGGGTTATAGCCAAACTGGCTACCGAGGGTAAAGAAAGATTATTATTATTATTATTATTAAATTTGAGAAACTTCGCGGGGAGGCGCTTGATGATATCGCCCTGTTTTACAAGTTTCTGCAATAATGTTCTGTGACGTTGATTAAAATCGTCACATTTAACGCAGGATCCAGAAAATGCTACTAGGCGAAATATGTATACGCCATATGCAGGTCCCCGTGGTATGTTACTGTACAGATTGAAGACCTGAGCACTGACCACATTAGAGAACATGCTCATCTCCTTGTTAGTGGATATAGCCAACAACAACATCAAGGAACATTGTCGGTGGAACGAATCGGTCAACAGCATTATCACATCAGGCATCCTAACAGGCCTGGAATATCACTTTTTTTCGAAAATCAAACAAACTTCAGTTGAAACCGAACGAGAAATGATTAAACTGCATGTATCTTACATTATCCCTCCCATGCGAGCTGAGGGGGGGGGGGGGCAATGATGTGAATCACATGGCCAAGAAGGTATCTTCAAATTCCAAATTGATATGTTTCACCTCAAGACCAAGGAGTCACATGAAACCACTTTTTTTGAACGATTCCGGGCTTCTCGCAAATAAGTCTGGGAGCAGCACGTTCTGTAAAACAGGACATCTCGTGGAGTTCAGTCTCTGTTCTAAGGCAGCATGAAACACTATACAGGTCTCGTCGGGCTGTGCGTGTCACTGAATCTCGAAGTTGAGTTAATATCAGTCTAGACATGCGCCAAAATAGAGTAGTATTCTCAACTATTTGACCGAGACTCGAGCCATTGCCATTTTTACATATCCTAAAACTCTGAACAATACATGCGTCAGATCCGTCATTCACTGGGCAGCCGTCGTCTATTAAGAGTTTCCAAATGTCCATAATCCAAAGACCTGTTTCATTAATAATATTAGCACCTAAATTGACATAAACGAAAGATAAAATGTAAATTGGAGTTACATGAAAGACAGAAGCGGTCAACAGTTTTCAATGATGCCGACAAGATCAATTGAAATTCTGTTCATCAAATTTGTAACACAATGCAATGATCGTAGAGTGTAGTACATTGCTGTGTTGTATCCGAAAAAGTGATGTCACGATATTGGTCTGATTAAAAAGAAATAGAATGTTCTAATGAACATATTCATCTGCTAGATGAGTATCTCAGTCACGCTTTGATTGCGGGTATCTCAGTCACGCTTTGATTGCGGGTATCTCAGTCACGCTTTGATTGCGGGTATCTCAGTCACGCTTTGATTGCGGGTATCTCAGTCACGCTTTGATTGCGGGTATCTCAGTCACGCTTTGATTGCGGGTATCTCAGTCACGCTTTGATTGCGGGTATCTCAGTCACGCTTTGATTGCGACTGTTCATATAAACACTACGGAGATGTATTTCACACAGTATTTATAGGTTAAATTGTTAAATATCATGTCAAATCAGTTGACAATTACCATGACTTTTACCAATCTATTCGATGAACATTGGTTATCACCTCTCAACTTTATTTTATTTGTATCCATTTTTGGGGTTATCGCTTGGAGAAACGTGGCATTTTGGGCATTGTTCTCTTTATTAAATTAACCTGAGAAGTCAGTTTAATTAGTAAGGCCCAATTCTACGACTGCTATGGGGATATGTGTAGTTGTGGTTACTTGTAGCTTTAGGATCGTCTAGTGAGCATGCTTGAATATGCCGCCATGTTGTTGAGATTTTGGCGTGTTGTTATTAAGAAGCCACCTTACCAGAATACTTTTAGTTAAAATAAACAAATTAATGGCGAGGCTCATTTATAGTTCATTATAAATCTTTATTATTTTCGCAAAAGTTAATATTGAATGTAGAATCGTTATGTGCCTATCTCTTAACATGGGGCTACGACTGTTTGAGTACGAGCTTCATACTTTTATCAGAGATTGTGTGTAATGTTTCTGTAAAATTAGTTAGCTTGGATACAATAAAAGCCTTACTGTGAGCTCGCAATTTTACTTATGATTAAGTTGATTATTAATGGTTTTCTCTTGACGAAAAATAGTTCCCCAGCAATTTTATTGGATTCTGATCGGTTAATGTAGAGACGTGGGGAAGCCTATAAATATGACACTGGATGGGAGCAGTACATGCTCAGCATTGGTATGGTAAGGATCTATTGTAGAACTACGGGTTTAAAACTTTATGATACTATTGGGGTAGTATATAATCCCATTGGTCTAACATCGAATAAACGGTTGCTTTTGAGGGAATGGGTAGCAATTACATGGATATACTGTTGTTACCATTATACCTATACCAAGGCATGCAGCTGGCTCTCACTACATGTACGTCCTCTATGCATAGAGGTTATTGAGCTTGCATTGAGATTCTGTCCAATAAGTTCGCTATTTGGGATACGAATAAACATGATATACGTTAATACTGATTTAATTGGTTCATTAGTATGGGGAAACTGGAACATTTCAATTTATGCTGGTATAAGACCGAACGCCTGTTAACTCATCGTGATTCTGGTATGCTGGTAGAGTTTACTTTGGTGCTTTTAGTGGTAATACGCCCAGTTAACATCACAGAAGATGTACGTTTACACTGGTCAGATTGTGTACTTCAGGGACCAACTCAAATTAGGGGTGGATTCTTCGTTATTACACCTGGTGCCAATACGCCGTGGCGAATATTGAAAGTGAATTCATTACAATATATTTCCAATCTGGTACCAAAAAGCTACTATAGCGCTCCATGCCAAAAAGTTGTATGGCTGCTCAGAATAATGACTTACAATTCAAATCGGTAGTTCAACATTTCTTTATTGGGTCAGTATCTATAAGATATTGAAGCACAAGTTAAACATTCACGCCTGTATACAAGTCACGTACATGATGTGGAAAAATGGTGGCAAGCTATCTGTTTGATAGCAGAACGCGTTCCATTCCAACTCGTGGACGATAAGGGGGAGGGGGATATTCATCGAGTATCCGTATATCATATTCATGGCTCTTACAGATGGTGAGCCAATGCTATTCTTCCCTTGGTTACTATGGTAATTAGCGGATATGTGAGACAGCAGATAGCAATTGTTGACATGTTTAAGGGAGTAGATGACGTTCATTTCTCTGCTCTTATGGGGCTACAACATGGTCATTTGTCAAATTTTTCAAAACAAGCTGAATTTCCTAACAAGACATATCAAAATGGAATAAAAATCAACAAAAGACACAACACAACCATTTATGCGCTTTACTGGTGGTTCGATAGTGTGATGGTACGGACCAAAATATTGGCATTTTAAATTCAACGGTTGGAGGGTGCAAAGTGCTCCATAGGTTAAAAATTATTCCCCCGGAATATCCCCAAATTCACTCTTATTCACTTTCAACTAAAACAAAACTTTTGAATGACTGATAAATTGAACTTCAATAATATTCTCCACACCCACCCCGATTCCCCACCCCCACCCCCTCCTAAAAATAGGACTGAAAAGGCTTCGTTTATCTGTTATACCGCTAATATTTTCTAAGAAAGTATGGTGTCCCCCTGTTTTTATTACATATTTAACAAGCACTATATGTGTTTAGTATTATATAGCAAAATGGGGAAAATTTGACCTTGGGAAGTTTGATTTATTGAGCATCAAAGAAGAAAAAAATCGAATTTCCCTATGTATTCAGTGTTATGGCTTTTAAGTGGTAGACATGCATTTGGCTGCCATATTTTTTTAACGAGTATGGTGACCCCATTTTTTTTTTCATGGATCATCTTCTCCTAACCTGATGAAAAAATCCTGAAATTTAAAAAAACTTTCAACCTCTAGAAATGAACGGCCTCTACTCCCTTAAGCCGAGGGTGAAGAATCAAAACGTTGTGAGATGTGTAATGACGTCGTAGCTCTCGATACGACGTTTAGTCCCATTTGATGTAGTCGGATACCTGGTGAATGATATGAACTCTCACTGGCGCTGGGAAATATTTTCGTTACCCTTGGAAGAGAGCTGAAACATATCTCACAGAGAAGTAAAAAAGATGATATTGACTGCTTTCAGTATATACACTGACGCTATATTTCCAACAAAGCCGGTTTTATTGAATTTATATTATATTAATATAATTTATATTATATTATATTAAAAACAATCTAAGATTCTCACGAAAGATAAAAGGAATTAATTTGCAAGAAAGATGCCAAAAACTTCATATATTTAGAATGCTCTCGTAATCTGCTATTCACGAATATCAAATCAATAGATTGCGGCAAGATAAATAAAGCTCCAGCTTTGGGCTGAGTGTTTCCTCAGAATGCATAGAAATATTTCAGCTTAGATAGGATTAAACGAAAATATGCAATAACCTGCAATGGTGGTGGGGAGATAACACGAAACCTGACGAGAAGTAACATGTACATAGCTATTCTGAAAGAATACGCCTTTTGCAAATGATTAATGGATCAAAGAAGACCCTGTCTATGCACTTGACACTTGACTTCAGCTGATCAGCTACTAGTTCATATAATTCCACTTTGCCCTATCTATTAACACAGGAGAATATTTCGAACTGGTGATAACGACCTACTTTTATTCATATGCACTATATTTTCCCAGTATTTCAAGAGAGAGAGAGAGAGAGAGAGAGAGAGAGAGAGAGAGAGAGAGAAAGAAAGAATTAAGGTTTAACGTCGCGTTCAACAATATTATTATTATACTTAGAATAATGTATAATTTGGCTAATATTTCATGAAAATGCGCCAGCTATCACCCGTTCAAAATATTTTTCCTGTGTTATAACATAGGGCAATGTGAAATAATGCGAACCAGTAGCTGATCAGCTGATTAACGGGTCACTCTTCTTTGTTCTCTCAATAATATGCAAAAAGCGAAGTGTAGGCTACCCAATGACATCCACGGACCATGAGTGATTCTCGCTAGTTACATTGTTCTGTATATCAGACAGGCTGTAATTGTGAATTTTCATATGGCCACCTTGATTGACGCGACACAACAGAAATTAGCACGGGCTTATGCAAAAGTAGATAAATTTATCGAAGCGCAGGGATGATATAATAGCTCCGCAATCTACCAGCAATTGTGAGCGGCCGTCTTAAAGTAGGAAAAATATGAAAAAATGCGAACGATAAATTTTATGATTCAGTCAGTGACCCTAGACTCCACCCGTTCATATTCATACCTTGTTCTAACAAGTGTACAGTAAGTGAAGACATATTATTATCGAATAGGAATCAACTTCCATCTCCCATACATACACTATGAGTTTTGTATAAACTGTGTAAAAGCCGTATATTCACAATTCTTACACACGTGAAAGAAGCAACTGCTCAAATCTTTGTGCTTTTCTGTGCCCGTTTTTTAAACAATATACACGCGACCACTGCAATCACAAGGGCAATAAACAAGAGGACGGATATCACTGCAAATACTATTAGTAGGACGTGCTCTATTGGAGACCACTTGCTCTCATTCGTCCTGTCATCTCCATCTGAAATAAACAGCAAATAAAATTAACTATGATACTCGAAATGGGATCCTAATATGGATATATAAAACAAGCAAGGGCATTGAACACGATAAAACATCTCGTATTGATAGTAACTAAAGAGAAAGGAGAATATGCCCACCAAAAGAGAACAAATAACTCCATTTTTAACGGTATATTCTGAAGCTCATATGACCGTAAATGGAGAAAAAAAAACTTATTATCACCAGAGCGATCGGTGCTGGCATTCATAGAATGTACGGTAACTTGATATCTGTAAGTTTTTTCTGTCTTTTTCGAATTGAACCTTACTCTTTTGCATTGTATTGGCATCATCCGAGACTGTCTCTTTCTGGCTTGCTTTCACATCCAACACTCTGTAGATCACTTCAATGCGCACCAGAGACTGGGATTCTAGCCCAGCTCCACGTTTACGCCTGGCTGACGACACCTGACGACAGTTGTTCTGTGGATTAGAGAAAAGACGACGTAACCTATTTCTTGATCGGAAGGTAGGTAATGATGGATCCAATACCCGATTGGATCATTGCAACTGCTTCCCACCGCTTGATGCCTGGTGATTTCTGCGTTTTCATCGTGATAAAATTTAGTGCAGGAAAAACACACGTTGGTTGTAAAAGTTGCTAAAAATCAGGTTTTTGACGATATGCACAGACAGATAAAAATTACAGGTGACGTACCAGGATTATTCCAGTCATATGGCCAGGAATGCTTTCGATTTCAGTCCTATGCATGTCGGCTAGCATAAGATAACATTTTCAATGGTGACTCAACAAGGAATAGCTGTCTGTTGACTAGTGAAACAGGGCAACAACCTCCCATTGAATGTGGAATCTGTTATTTATAATAATGCCAGCCTCAGAAAAGATGTATTCATTATTTTGTATCCCTGGCGAATGTATTAAGTGAAAATTTAGAAATAATATGCCCTGATGCTGGGAAATGAATCTCGTCTTACCCCATCACAAGCTGCCTTACTGCTACAAGGTGCGACGATACAGGAGAGCTGCACCAGACCATCCGTTGATCCTTCTAGACGGAATGCTTCCACAGAGCGCAGCATAGCCACAGTTCCGTTAGTCACAAACCCTTCGCTGCCTTTGATGACGGACCGAAGAACTGGACAACTAAAACATATATATAGATGAAACGCTTCAACGACGATGGACAGCTGAGTAAATTAAAACTCAATTTATCAAAATTATAATTATTTCTCGAGTTGATCTTGAATGTTGACGCTGAATAGGAAATCACATAACTGATCCGATGTCACTTTAACTTACGTCGCCTATGACATCAGTTGCCTGACCAAACTAAAACTTTTGTAATAACTATGCTATCAAGGACAACCTAGCCATTCAAAGGATTTTCTCACGTTCATAACATTGCAAACTCAGAGCCGCCTCTTTCATTTGCAAGCACTACCGATGTTTCTACGAGTTACTGTACTATGCTCGGACAGTTTTCCTCACGCGAAGGCTATTCGGTACTCTATAGAGATACACGTGATAAGATAGTATCAGCATTTTGCTATTTTATTTTGTATGACATTTCATTCATCTTGTATTTCATACATATACAGTGGTCTGGTTTCATCTTATAATACATGCTGGCTGTACTTGTATTCATTTCAGAGCGCTTTGTTCCAGAAACAGCTCTTTTTCGTCGAATCATATATGTTTGGCTAAATTGTATGCTTTCAGAATTCTTTGTTCCAGATACATTGAGCAGGCTGTGTCGAACAATATGCTGGTTGCATGTTGAGGTCTATTCGTGGGGAAAGCTAATTTGTATTTTCTTTTTCAATTTTACACAAATTGGTCGATAGACTACTCACTAGTTGTCGAGAAGCACCACCTCTCCTGACCCAGAATCTCTGGCCACACATCGCCTAACGTTTAGACTTTGTTCGTCTGTTTAAATAAATAAATGGAGAACACACTTTATTCAAACGTCGTTTGAACCTGGTTGAAACATGAAATATATTACTGGTGAAATACATGCCACGCTTTTCACATTACACAATTTAACTTATGCAAGGTAATGCTAAAAGCGAGATAGATTAAATACTCAAGACAACAACTTGGGTTGGTGATACGAACTTGGCCAAAGGAACATCGTGTTGTCTTATTGACATCATTGAAATCCGTTGACAGCTTATCTTTTTCAAGACACTGGCTTGTTTTTGTACGTATAATGCTGCCTGTTGAATGGCAATTTGGAAGTATATATTCCCCGAAGTGAATGCATGCCACGCACATTCAAATTGCACAAAATAATTTGACTGCAGATAATCTGAATGTACGCATAGCATGGTGTATGACCGAAAGCCTAGATAGATCGGAGTTGAAAACTATACGCAATCATTGAATACCAAATGTACTCGTATTTTAACCAGTTTGCATCAAATCAAATAAAAACATTACCATCGTCTATTCCGGACATGGTGATCTTCAGTGTCATTAATTCTCCTAACTCGACCGTATTGATACCAGAGAGCAGGTCACTGTCGTAATGAACAGACATGGAGTAGGTCTGATCCACACTGCCTTCTATAATCTCCTGTCTACTAGGAATCCCGGAGCTGTAACGCATAATTTATAAACATGAGAGACTAATAAGTCGAAACATAAATATATTGAAGATATGAAAGATATTGCATATGCGTTTCCTTCATGTGATTTCTTATAACGGATACCGTAATAGCTTCTCGCCTTTGCTTAGCTCGAATGTGTTGTGGTTATTGGTAAGCAAACTCTGTAAAGCATGTTGGTTGTTGGACGTATACGTTGTCCAAATTTTACATATAATTCAGTATGACGATTAATCAACGTCCGTTCGATGCTAGAATAATCGCACTTCGTTCTCATGATAGGAACGTATTTTTCTGGAGGTTCAATCAGTATAATCGTACCGCAAGTTTACAAAACGGCAAAGTGAGCAGATAATTTCACAGTTAAGTTCTTAACTCCATTCTCTAAATACACTTACCCTCCATTAACAATTATAGAACTCGTGGCAACTATGACCTCCATATCTCGTCCTGTAAAGTTGCAGCTAAGTCGGAAGCGGGGATCATTCAATCTCTGGATTGACGGTTCCTTCTGTACCACAATCACAACTTCATATGCCACCCAGCTATCATCTGATGTTACCTGCATCATAAAGTGGGAAATTTCGTAATATTGACATATAATATATTTGACTTTCACCCTTCTGCTTTATGTTACTTGGCATAGATATGACTATGTTACATTTGGGGCAACGAGATGATCAGATAAATATTTCTCTAAGTTTGGATTATGGACAACTCAAATATGTCTATGAGATACCTAATATAGCAACTGGCATAAAAGCCATATTCAGTGCCTTTTCCTTCTTTTGTTCTAGCCTCAACCACTCACCGTGACGCCACAGTTCCGTCGAGCATTGGTCAGCCGGAATATCATATCTGCTTCAACGAATGTGCATGTTGGGAAATGGTTCTCCACGTAAATAGCGTAAATTAACTGTCCAGTCCCGTTGAAGCTGATTGACATTGGTCCAGTGGCGCGTGTTCCGCATTCTAAAGTAACTGGCAAAACGCAAGGAAAATTATTAAACGAGTGTAATACATATATTGTTGAAATCATCCGTTGTTTCGAAATATTTTATAAACCTGTTTAGTGGAGTAAAGTGGTTCATTGAAATAACACCAGAGAAAGGAGATGTTCGCTTTAGATGGATATTTTTCCCTTCAGAGTCGCTCTCTGCTGCTCTATTGTCTCGCTCCGAGCCGGCCGGTAAATTGTGACGTAATGCTCAGGTATTCCCCAACTCTTTGTCAGACAGGCGAGGCCAGTCAAATGGGAAATTCTGGTTCATATTCTCGTACGGTTACCATTGGCACATATTGGCACATGCATAATCAATTGGGAAAGCAAGCGTCACCACTTGTTGAGGGTCATTTCCTTTATAAAGGCCTTGATATAACTCAAGGTTAACCTTATAACTTTTCAATTCATAGTTACAACTTTCCGCTGCCCTAAGACGAAATTATATATGTGTAACAATTAATTTTTTGCTCTGCTGGATCGTCAGAATATTCAAATACTGACTGCGTGTGGAGTTGTTTGTGTGCTTATTTCTCTTTAAAGTCCAAAATGATGAATATGGGAGAAAAAGGAAAAAATGAAGAAGAAAAATTTCGGGGATTTGGGGATTCGAACCAAAATGTTGGTTTTCTTTTAATCTGTTGTCAGACACTGTAACCATTCGGCCAAGCAGCTGTTACAATTATCAAAATGAGGAATCATGTGCCGAATGGCGGCGAACTACACCCTTTCAGAGCATTACAAGCGTTTTGGCATATTTCAATATCATGAAAATATGACACCTTTAACCAAAACGATTCTTCAGTATCATTTTGGATCAAACCCACCGCATTTCGATATGTAAGACTCGTTTTGGTTGAAGGTGCCATATTTTATATATGAATGGAATTCCCTTCAAGAATATCGCCAAAAATTGCAAAAACAAACAAATGCTTATTTTCTAATACTCGTAATATGTTTTTGACACATCTCTTCTCGGTGAAAACTGAGAATATGAAAATTCAGTATTTTCTCTCTCAAGCTAATAACTTTTAAAGTAAACGAGAGGAAATTATATTTTCGGTTTATAAACGCACACACTAAGGGGAAAAATACGGTCAAACGGAACACCTCCTTTAACATTCAAGCCGTCAAGCTATATTTGTGATGAATGCCGTTGATGTTTTCCGGCCAGTCATCCATGATATGAAGGACAGCAATGGTAAATTGTGTACTACCAATGTTATCTAGAGTTTTAAAACAGGCTTATGTAGGTATAAATGATTTGACTATGTTGAAGGCTAGAAATCATGCAGGCGCTTAGATGCCTATGGTAAAATTTAAGACAAACAGTTTCCGAGAGAAGTGGGACAGGGGATATACTTACAATCTCCTACATTCATCGTCGTGTTGTTTTCTGGTCTTGACGGTCCTGACTGGAACACAAATATAAGAGGTCGATTATAAGGAAGACTAGTTCGTCTAATCAGCTTTCATATCCATCTGTCAATGGTTTTAAGACCGACATACGCCGTTTTGACCCGATCTCAGTAAACTCAAATATAATATCCCGGAATATTGCCCCGATATACCATCTTGGTTTACCTAGATTGGTTTTGACAGAGACTTTTTTAAAAGTAATTTTGTATCGGATAACCTTTCTTCTTGGTTCAATACGTGATTTTATATTCACGTGATAGGTTTAATGTTTTGCTTATATCGTTTTATATCTTCATACATTAACTGACTTCGGTAATGCAAATGTTTTTTATATCATTATATATCAAATGACTAACGTTATGCAAATGTCTTTTTCTATATTTATATCTAAACTACATATTGTATTGTTCTATTGTATTGAGGTTACGTTTGTTTCGGGTAGGTTGGTACCTGTGCAACTTATCCAGACACCATGTCAAAGTAAATAAATAAATAATAAAAAAAATAATGTGGATGTTGTGTATTGTGCTTAGATAGATAACGACATCGCTTTTTCCACCGACAAATTTCCTCAAAACTTTTCATTCAAATTAACACTGTTTTTCATGTATATATGAGAAACATGAGATTAAAATGGGGCGTCACCAAATCATCTTATAATCCCAACAAGTAGATTGATACACAGAAAGATGGAGAAATATAATCAAGAAATTCGGTCTGTTTTACAGAAGTGACCGACAGATTTGCCTAAACTTCACATATAATCTGTTAATTATTGGCTTTCTAACTACAAATACAAATTGGGGTCACCAGGGCATTATTTTATGGTAAAATAAAAAAAATATATATTTTCCATTAATTTCCATTGGATCGCGCTGATTAACATGGAAGCATATATAATCGAATATGAATATTTCGGGGCGTTGTTGTTTGACAGTGTAGCTGTATTTTCACGTAGTATACCAACGGTCGAATGCTTCATGTGAACGTAATGTAAAATACATTACGAGCAATGGCGGATGTGACAGTCTAGACCTTATTCACAAACAAACTACATTTTCCAAAGTTATGCAAAATCAAGGACAATCATAAATTCTAGGCTGTATATAATCGAAAGACCTTTCTCGTAAGACAGATAGTAGCATTATTACCTGTGATAGCAACATTATTACCTGTGATAGCAGCATTATTACCTGTGATAGCAGCATTATTACCTGTGATAGCAGCATTATTACCTGTGATAGCAGCATTATTACCTGTGATAGCAACATTATTACCTGTGATAGTAGCATTATTACCTGTGATAGCAGCATTATTACCTGTGATAGCAGCATTATTACCTGTGATAGCAGCATTATTACCTGTGATAGCAACATTATTACCTGTGATAGCAGCATTATTACCTGTGATAGCAGCATTATTACCTGTGATAGCAACATTATTACCTGTGATAGTAGCATTATTACCTGTGATAGCAACATTATCACATGCGATAGCAGCATTATTACCTGTGATAGCAGCATTATTACCTGTGATAGCAGCATTATTACCTGTGATAGCAGCATTATTACCTGTGATAGCAGCATTATTACCTGTGATAGCAACATTATTACCTGTGATAGCAGCATTATTACCTGTGATAGCAGCATTATTACCTGTGATAGCAGCATTATTACCTGTGATAGCAGCATTATTACCTGTGATAGCAGCATTATTACCTGTTTAGTAGTATTCTCCATCGATGGAATATCTCCAAAAATTTCGCCATTTGGGTAGAGCTCAGTTAATAGCAGCATACGAAGAAGTCCATCCTTCAATAAACGCCGGTATTTGTCACTCAAAGTTACTGATCCCTACAAAGATAAATTCATAATTTAATCGAATTGTAACGGCTAAATGATCGAAATGTTTTTTAGTAACTCAGGAAATTATTAGTTTCCATTTGGAACTGAGATTTTCAGCAAAGATGGTTTACATGATGTACGGAATCTTTCTCGCTCACCTCTCCTTCCACTGCATTACTTTCCAGGGTAGATTGTCGTAGAGCAGGCGTCACATCTATTGTCACAGCGTTATCTTCATCTAAGCCCACCAATGTCACATTGTGTACCCGATCCCCGCCGACCAAGACATCGCGGATGATAATGCTTTGAAATTATGAACATTAGGCAATTACATTGCTTCCAAAATATAACAGTGTTTTCACTTCGTTTACTTGTCAAGGCCGAGAAAATGTGGCATATCAAGGTAACGCCGTTCAATTGATTAAAGTTATTCGAAACAAAATTATATGGTATTTGACCAAGAAAACGGAGTGAGGAATTTTATTGTGTATAATTCATGTTTCAATTTCATCAATGGTTAGAGAATAAAATACGCATAAACTCCGTTATAATGACAGTACAATTCCCCGGTTTAAACGGCTGGAGTATCTGATTATATGTTCTCCATCATGTATGAGTTAAGGGAGCAAAGTAAGTAGTTGAGTCTTGTATAGTCATCTGGGCTATGACGGCGTAATGCATATAAAGTTAATATGTGACTATACATTTCAATATTACTACAATACAATAATAAACTTGTATACAATTTTGCGATAATCACTTGATGACAACTTTGAGGTTTTCTTGACTGTTACTTACCTGAAATCAAGACCTGTTTTTCTCGGGTAAAAGGCTACGAAGGCGTTAGCTGGAACTATTCTCGCAGCGAATCTGCTAACTGTTAAGGGCTGGCCGTTGAGGGTTAACTCAGCCACCATGCCTGCAACAACGAGTGTAGTTGTCAAAGAAATGGCGATTTTAGTCGACTCCTGGTATGTTGTATTTCTTCATGATATTTTGAGCCGGTTATCGTCAAGAGTTTATCCAAACTCCGTACAACGCATGTCCGCTGAACGAGTTCCGTCTTGGCTTCTAGCACTTCCCGCAATGGTAATATCGTTAACACGCTCGTAGCGCTCAGATTACACCCGAATATAAACCATCACTCTACCCGCTAATAGCCTTTGTTTCAACCCAAAATATATATCCCAAAATTAATTAATCGATAGCTTATACCGTTAAAGAGGTCATATTATTGATTTTCGCCACGTTCTCTACAGAACTGTACTAGAGTATTCGACTGCTGTCAATGGTCTAATGCCCCTATAGTGAGATTGAAGTTTATCTATGACGAATGACGTCATAGAATGACGGACTAGACGCTTGTAATTCAAGGGATTTATTTCATTTTTAAAATACATTCTTCGCCGAAATGCTTGCTTTATCAGAAAAAAAATCAAATTTGGACACATTTCTGACGAGTTATGTGGATATTTCTCGAAATGTGGAGTTATGTGGATATTTCTCGATTGACCTCGAAAGTCAAACGCCATCGTATACTATTTTGTCAAGAGGCGTGCTAGTTTATTAATGGGAATATTGCCTCAAAGTGTTGAAAACGTAACTTTCACATTGCTTGTGACTCATAAGGTAAACTTCCCTTGTCACCACTACATGACTCAGTTTCTTGTAATGGTTTTGTCACATTGTTCAAATGACATAGACACCTGGGGACAGGCTTCGAAAACCTGTTTTTCAACTGCAAGTCTTTCCGGAGACCTTTCAACCCCAATGAAATTGTTGAAATGGCCGTTTCAGTGAAGAATCTCAATAGCATCCAACGTCATCACCAACAACGTTTGCATAGTGACAGGTGTGTCCAACGTCATCACCAACAACGTTTGCATGGTGTGTCCAATACAAGGACAATATCCGACAGCCGATACCCATATTTTAGTTTTCGCAATTCCGATGGGAGAGTTTGTGTTCGATATCTTGCCCGATGAACGTGCAAAACTAATTGCGTATTCTCGAGAAAGTTCCGAAGAAGTTGACCGAGCTCATGTGAGGGAATTAAACTAATTCTATGGATAGCAAGAGTTGCAAGGTAAAGTTTATGAATCATTTTTTGTAGACCGTATACCCATAATCGTAAATCCTCAAATATTAGTTAGTCATGTTGTGCGTCAGAGGGTGTTCACGCTTTGTAACATATTCGAAAGAAGAATCTTGTTTTATGTCAAACGGTGACATTCTTCGCAGAAACGCAACATGGGGACGACTTTTCAATCACCACAGTGAACACGCCTACATTTTTCGCCACCGAAAAGGTACCCTTCGCCATTGAACTTGATTTAAATAGTGTATTTCATTTCTCAATGGAAATAAGAATGATCCATAAGCCTTTTTTAGCTCTGCTGCACGTAGAGAATATCATTCTTCCGATGCTTCTTTTTTTATAGAATAGCTTGAATTTTTCATTAACAATATCTATGTAAAATCCGGCAATACCATATACCAACAGCGTATAGGTATTCCAAAGGGTACAAATTGTGCACCACATTTGACCGATCTATACCTGTTCTCGTATGAATTCGCCTATATGTAGAAATTGTCAAAAGATAACCATTCCAAAGCCCGTTCCTTCTCATTCACCAAACGCTATATGGACGATCAATTGCACTGGATAATCGCATATTATCTGTGAAGGATATTTATCCCGTTCACTGGATTTGAAGGAAACTACTGACAGCCCAGATGGAACATCATATCTGGACCTATACCTTTATAAGAATGATCAGGGCTTTCTCTCACACCGACTCTACGACAAGAGAGACGATAACAGTTTTGACAAAGTTAACTACCCATTCTCGGATAGCAATATTCCAGGAGGATCTGCATACGGCGTATACATATCTTGTCTGGTGGAATTTGATGAATTATGTGCGGACTGTGACGCATTTAATCAATGCCACAGAATCCTACTGTAGACTTGTCAAACAGGGCTAAATCACTAAACGCCTCCATTCAAAGCTTCTAAAATTTGTGATAAATATCGTACACTGACGGAAAAATGCGATAATAGCGATGAAAATCTCTGGCGCTAAGTTTCGTATCCTGTGTCTCATTCCGATTAACTGGGGGTTAGGAGACGTTTGAATATCATGTGTTTTACACATCCAAGGTGTTCAAAAGAGCAGACACAATCAAAGCGAGAATGACATACATACTTTGGAAACGACCTGAAGTTCATTATATGAATTGTGTATTCAATAAAGAATAATGGCCAGTGGTCAGGATTTTATGCATAGAACATCATCATATCTCGCTGATAACATTAAAAACTGTTGACCGCTTCTCTCTTCTGGGAAACCATCTTGTGTTTTGATTATTTTTATTTCATACACATTAGGAACTGGTGATAAATGTCATACGAAATAGATCTTTTGATTATTGACGCGAAAACTCTCTTATTCTATTTACTTCTTCCTAAGTCAACTTGAATAAGCAATTCCAATTGAAAAATTGAATCCGGTATTCTCCTTAGCACGCGAAGGAAATGGACTAACATCATGCCATTCACAGAGTTTCACTCTCATGTAATCAATGACATTACGAGGGTGTGGGGGCATCTGGTTGACTGCATATGGCATTCTCGTAGAATGGAGACGAGATGGGAGCCACAAAGAGCATAGACAAAATTCGCGAAGAACCGATGTAAATTTATATTAAAATGACCTAAGATTGCTTTTTGGAAATAATCATTCGCTTTGGAACGCAATATTACAAGCGTCTAGTCTGCCATTCAAAATTCAGTCGACTTCCATTAAAGAATTTCCGCGTCCATAATACAAAGACCTAATTCATATAACAGCATTAACCTTGGCTTCTAGCACATCCACAATCATAGTATATATAAACATAGGCTAGTTCCATGAAAGAGAGAGGCGGTCAACAGTTTTCAATGATGCCGGCAAAACATCGTGATGTTCCGAAAGTATCAAATCCAAATAGCTGATCAGTATTTTTAATCTATATGATTTTCGTTGCATGGTCGTTATCTAGTGGATGATATATCAGTCACACTTGATTGTGCCTGTTCATATGAACATCATGGTGATGTCGAAGTAAATGGGTTCATACAACCCCTAGCCTCGGATTAAGAAACGTAACACCATAGATCTTGCACGCTACGCTCCTCTTTTGCTATCAGCATGTGAAAATGAGAAGCTTTGATTGGACGCGCTTGGAGTTTCGAGTACTTTCATATACTTAAACTATAATTGGTCATACTTACAAAGAACGCTTGCAGAATTTTGGCATGCCCATTTATCCACCTTTGACAACTGTATGTATGAAGAAAGAAACGTTGACGTTATATCTTACAATACATTAGAATGAAATATTGGTTTTCACAAAGATGTATCCAAAAATAAGATCCAAGTTTCATGTAGCTGATTGACTCGAGTCGGTGTTATGAACCGGGCTATCGCATCATTCAAATTATCAACTTTACACTCACAACCAAAGCGTTGTTGAGAAAAACACCATTTCATTCGAGAATCTCTCAAGGTCCTTGGGATGTCTTGGCTCTTTTGGTACATGTTAATGTCAATGTCTCAATTCATTCAAGTTAGACATAAACAGTTACAAATATATTACAACACATATAAGGGAAGTGGGAAGAGGTGCCGACATACTGACTGCGTCACATGACTTCACAGAATAGTCCTCTGGTTAACCTATTCTAAAGCACATACCAAGAATCTAACGATTAGTGATATGTGTTGTTTCTCAGGTACGCTTTTATTGTATCTGTTCATGTGGCAACTTGGATGATATGACCACACGGCCCCTAGCACCGGCATAAGCGGTATTAGATACAAATCTAGAGAGCTATGATGGAAATGCTCTGACAACTCGTATACTGGTAATTGGTGAGCTGTTTCGCTGTAACAACTCGTACATTGGAGATTGGTATCACAGTCCACAACATGCTAAAATTACACACACTATGGAGCTGCAATTTTATATTTATTTAAAATTTGTCATCGTTTATCCTTTTTTTCCAAAAAGAAGAAATCAAGAAAACAAATCTTATATTTAATTAAAAAATTCAGTTTGCGTTTGCAAATCAGCTTGCACAGCTGTCAGAGTGCAAGCTGTGGGATAAATGACTGCATATCCGATGACACCATTCTATGTTCCTACCCTGTTATGACTTAATGAAAAGATGTTGTCATGTCACGTTTCCTTCGTATCAGCCGTCTACAGTCTGGATTTCATTTTTTCAAACTTGCCAAGTGATTGCAGTATTCTAAAGAGAGTTACATTATCTCTAATAACTTTGTTCTATACTTACCTGACCGCTGATTTGACGATGCTCTGTGTTCAAATTTCGCGCGACATCTATGTAAAACCAGCCAGACCAAAGGTATCGTATATACTGAGCACTGTTGGCCTAAAAAATACAGTTTTCATATCCTTGTAAACAAAACTAAAAATGCGAATAATATCAGGACAGAAAATGCAAACTGATATAGTGAAACTTCTTTCCTTAGCATAATTAACAAGTTGAATAGAAAAGCCAGGCACGTTGAGACAAAACTGCTCCAGGGTGGTTATGGTGTGGATTTCATCCTAGGTTAAAATGGAGGGGACAGATAAGGGCGTCATCTGGGAGCGATGGAGCTCCATCTCTGGAGATGCTACAAATACATGCCTTATTATTACGCCATTGGGAATGTGTAGGCTAAAAACACAGGTTATTTTACTACATAGCTCACCTCTATCATTGCAGATGCCGCCCAAATTCCATTTCCGAGAGGACTCATGCTGATATTGTGTGCTGGTGGGAAAACTCGGGGACCTGATCGTCCAGGGAGGGCTGGCCCATACAATCCGCCTGGCAGAGGCATGCCAGTGAAGTTTACAAGCTGTAAAATATGTGAGAGACAATGAGGGATTCAGCTCTACCAGCTCTAGTTTTCAATATGTCTCTTATATCATCATATATAGACTTCAGATATGGTATTCGCGAAGCAGCCGCAGTTCGCATACCATCCACGAGTTGCTAGCATCCTTGTGATAAGAATATATGGCGAATGTGATGGATCTTGTTAAGAAATTGATATATGCTCCAATTATTGTATTCAAGATCAGTATCTTCGAAAAAATGTTTCTCAGAAACTATCTCAAACAACATGCAAATATTGCCCATTTCCTTTGGATCTCTGTCACATAGAATAGATTTTGCAAAGATGATGAAAACCGACGTTACAAAAATTGCTCCAGGATTTCACCATTTATCAATCAGACAAGGAGAGAGAGAGAGAGAGAGAGAGAGAGAGAATTAAGGTTTAACAATTCAGCAATATTGCAGCTATATAGCGAAATCACAGCTCTGAGGTTGGCAGAGATTGGAATACAGGGCACTCACAAATGTAGATATGTTTGAATTACAAACGCAACATGATTATGAACTGGCATGTTTCCTAGTAGAAAGATATGGAGTTCCTTACCAGAAGCGTGGTATCGAGGAGTGTGTTTTCGCCAAAAGACAGGATGGCCATCCCAGTTATTTGACCCCATTCATCTCGAATCAAAGCCTAGACAAGGCAAAATCCAAAACCAAATAACTTGTGGAAATGTAAAATGGAATAACTTTCGCTGTATAAGACAATATATTCGATATTGCTACTGTAGTTGAATTATGCTTTGTTTGAAAATTTCGGAAACCATTAAAAAAATGGAAAAATAATAATAAAACCACTTAATTACGTCTAGTTTTACGGCTGTAAGTTTACTTACCGAAACTCCATTTTTGACTGTTCCTGTCAACCTTGTTAATATTAGCGATCCCTCAACAGCGGATGTTAAAGAAGCTCTGACTGTATCTGGCATTTCACCTGTAACAAAACGTTATATCAGTCTAACCTTAACACCCAATAATGCCGTCCACGATAACAATTTTGAGGCAAAATCTTCATACTCTTGTAATATATCGTAATGAAGTTTAGTCCTGAGATTAGATTTGTTGATAACCAATAGTCGCCCACAAAGAATTCAGCATCATTAATAGAAGGACTTTCTCCGTAAGAACCTGCACCGAAATTACATGCAGTGAAAATTAGAAAACACAATCGAGCTTCTTACCAGAGAGGAACCGTCAAACGTTTTCAATGACTTCGTGTGTTAAAGATGGTGGTATATATATTTGGATTTGAATGATAGGTTCGATCACATCGCGTTCACTTAAACAAAAACATACACATTACCCAGTTTTTAGTACTTGGGAGCGAACTACTGCGGATCGACATTATCATGGTTCAAAAGGTTAACGCACCTCCGGTGAGTACCATGAAATCCACGAGATCAGCTATACCATCGTATATGTAACTGTTAGAACGGGGCTGAGACAGTTCTCCAGGAACGCTTAACCGGGCTGTAATGTTAACTAGAACAACAAGGTTTCAATTTTTATTATGGTCATTTTTTTTGCAGAATAGAAAGGTAACTAGGATATGAATACAAGTGAGGAATTTTGTTTTAGCTCTTCTAGTTTCGTGGATAAATAAGTATTTTTTGTGAAGACTATACAAACCAAAATAAGAACATATATAAATGTAGATTGTACCGAAGCTGGCTTTGTGATCTTAACCAAAAGACTGTAGGACTAACATATATTCCGTCTTGTGTGGGTGAAATACAGTTGTTGCGCAGTGGTTGTAATGTTCTCTGGAACAGGGAGAATGGCTGTTAGATACAGGTTATATTCCAGTTGTGACATCTCGACCAGTCCGCGCACTTCTCCGGGGGCATCAGTTGACATCAATACGGCCTTGAAAAACAAATATATCATTTCGTTTTCGCTACAAGAATGATTCTCCTAGCCAAAGTCTAATACATATATTTGTATGAAGTAAAGACGGTTTTAATTTTCCCAAACTGAGTATCGTCTCATTTGTTAATTTAAAACAAATTAATAACAATAGATGGAATAAGTCTAAAGTTTAATAAATGTGTTGCACACTTTCCCGTTCGCAAACAACGATAGAAGACCTAAACGAAAGGGACAATTCATTTTGATTATATGATACTCTGTTGTTTGAAAGACACGATTGTTAGCAGAATCCATGATCAGACTTACATTAAGATTCCTTGTGGGTAAAGCACACGGACCCGATTGTTCAACAGCTGTCGTATAAACTGCATTTCGGCCGGAAAACTGCAGAGATTTCAGCAATCCAGTTGCTGTGTAGCTGAGGCTGTTACCCAGATACAAACCCCTTTCAAATCTCTACAGTAATAAAAACGAAATTGAGTTTACTACACATAGTCCCCTTGACGGTCGTACGTTCACATGTCCAGAAATGTTCATTAACAATACCTTCAACATGCAAGTCATGATGTCATTTCGTGAGAGCTGAAACCGGAAATGTTCATTTACTGTAAGTTCAACATAGAAAAATGGAACCGCCACGGTCTATTTTGACATGATGGCATGACCATTTAATTGGTCTGCTTACAAAAATGATAAGTTTGTCATAGTCTATTATGGATTAATGACACCTGTGACTTAAGATATACTCTTCCGACACGACACAGGCTTTGCTAGTTCAATTGAATCTAAACATTTTCACTTCGTCCAAGAAGTTGCTTCGTTCCTGTTCTCTTCTTTCGTGGCTTATCTACGATATCACTTTTTTAATTGTTCCTTGCATTAGTTTTAGCATTTCACGACAAATATAAGATTACTTTTTATAATCCGTATTCTATTTCAACTGCTGAGTTTTCACTCCCGGTAGGGGAAACAGATACAATCGGAGATGATTCCTATGAGTATAATGTGTTTAACATAGATATTGTTTTAAAATCGGTTCTGTATACGAATTCACTGGTTCACTTTACCGATTCTAAATGTATGTAAACTTTGAGATGGACAAATAAGAGAATACGCAGTATTTCATCAAGAATACATAATAAAATGTTGAAACTTTTTATATATTTAGTACGTACAGTCGATTTTTTAATTAGGTTGAATAAAATGAGGCCCTCTTCAAAGGTCCGAAGTCCAATTCCTATTCTTCCACTCTGAAATGGAATGATTCGTATAAAGTAAACTGTGACGAATTAAACTGTGTAACAATGACCAGTTGCATTATTCTATACTTTTCTAAAAATCTCCCAGTTGTTGTCAAGTATATTAAGATGATATTGCAAGAGGAACAGTAGTAGGTTATGTCAGGGAACTGTTCTTTCCAAAAATGCTCACCTGAATATTTATTCTGTGTATTGATTGTCAGACAGTACATATTACAATGTTATACATATGAATCAGGCTGTATAATTCAATGCCGAGAAAAGGGATACCAAACTATCGAGATTAAGGTCATTACCAGCAATCGCTCTCGGAGAAACGGGTCAGGTACATCGATTTCTCCTCGATATATGGGCTCATCAATAGACACTCTACGGAAACGTTTAGCTATCAATCCCGTGGGGACATCGTAAAATCCCTCTGAATCTGCAACACTGAAAAGGATATTTAGACAAACATTTTTGTCATATCTTTTCACAAAAAAATATCAGTTCACCCAAACCACGACATACGGACGGTACATGCAGAAATTATATAGCTGCTGCAATAGAAAATTGACTCACATATCTGTCAAATTTACATCTTTCGGATGGACATCGTAAGTTAGTGTACGAAACTGGAAGTTAATAGAGGCCGCGAAGAAGAACGTATCTACGACAGCTGGGTCCACCTGAAAACATAAATCTCAAATTCAGTGAATGAATTAACTGTCTAATTTGGAAAATACGAAAATTGATTTTTTTTAAAGAGAAAGAAAGTAGTACTTGTGAGAAATCCTGAACTTTAATAGAATGTAACATTTGCGGCCATCAACTACAGAAAGTATGGTCAAAGGTAAACTTGTTTCTAATATCATATGTTGTAAACCCGAATGGGTACCATAACGTCAAATGCAAACAGAAAACAATGTGACAGTCTGCATTTCAGTTTCTCGCTTTCCGTGCATAGTTTCACGTTTATAGTACTTACATCAAAGGTGGATATTGGAGCGTACGGCCATGGCCCGTCAAGGTTGTAGGGATACTCAGTACAGCTGTTCAAAAACTTTCCCTGTCCCGCGGGAGTCGGCCTGTAAAGGTAGGGAATAAGATCAGGTGAAGAACTATGCCCCAATGAACATGACTTCGAAGAAAATACCAGAAGTCTTTAATGTATCGTTCTTCATTTGATCACGTGCCATTAATAGTTTGATATTTCTTTGCCTTGAACTACATAAATACTCTAGAGAGAGAGAGCGAGAGTTAGGGATTCACACACCGCTGTGTTGATATGTAAATGTTCTGCGAACGTGATTTTTGAGGTGGAATGTACTGTCCAATCTGGATACCCCGCAGTGTTCCACGAGTAGAACGAGTTGTTGCTTGATTCCTCGTTGAAGTAGGAATCGTTTTAATAGATGATAGCCGACAAATTCCTACACTTGTCAAGAGTAACCGATCTGTCCCCAGCTGGGCTAGTATATTCGTATAGGATAGCATTGATGTGTAAACTCATCTTTCCTCAGCTGGGCCGGGACATTCAAACAGGATAACATTCATGTGCAAACACTTTGAAATGATCCTATCTTTAGTGCTTTGCCTAACCTTTGGTTTTCATGGGAGATTCTGAACTGAATTTTTCCCTCGATGGTTATCTGAGGATGAACCATGAAAATTATATTACAAGTCGCGGTCTCGCCAAAATGGTGTTTTAATTTATAAAGGCGTAATTCGCTGTCGACAGGAAAGTTGATGGATTTCGCTAAAGATAAAGGTTGCAGTTGTCAGAAATGCCATCACCATTGGGCCATTTTTCTCCACATTAATATTTATTTCGATCTTCGACTGCAAATGGTAGAAAAGCTGCATCTGTGGATTCGGTACCGGTAGGTGGTCAATGTAACCACGTATCTATCCAGTGATCAAACATTTGCTTAACTTGTACTTGATGTAGGGTAGGTCCCGTCCGTGACACTGTCATAGGCTTTCTCTGGGACGATGCATGCAGCGGGTGACAGAGGTTTGGATAGACGTTGTTTGATGATAGGGACTTCCTCTATTAGGTGACTGGAGGACCCCACTGAATTGTTCATGGTGATGTTGTTGTCTGGTATATTATGGGTTTCCTTGTTCTATCGATCACCGTGATTCACACATCCGTTCTCTAATCCTTGCCAGTAGCTATAGATTGGCCAATTGACCAATTTGTTGGATGTAAAAGTATCTCTAATTTGAAATATCCATTGCGATTTCTGTCAGTACTTTTTTTTTCCGGACGTTGTCTCACCGGTGTGGCGGTTTGTCGGACTGGACACCTATAATTCACCACCACCCGAGTTTTCCGGGAAATCCGTACGGGAAGCGGCCCTTAAACTGAAATTTCAATCAATTTCCGGGACAAATAGTTGTCCCTCTACGATAATATCTAAACTGATGAGATATATAAGAGGTGGAAAGCATTGACGACGTCTGGCGACGAGTGGTGGTGGCAAAGCCACTTTTGAAAATGACAACTTCTCACCCAAACGCGCGAGATGAAATATTTGTGGCATTCGTTCAGAAGCGGTGGATTTTCTATTTATTACATGCTTTTCAGTTTATTCTGGATGTTTGAAAATACCAAAATAATTTAAATTTTATTGGGATTTTCGCCTGAAGGTACACTGAAACACTGACATATTCACTCTGACGTCGGGAATGCACTGTATTTATCGTTGGCATGCAGCAGATCCTATTGTTTTATTTTATTTTATTAGCTCTCTCCCCCTAATAACCCATTTTGATTCAGAGCGGACCTCCACCCCACCCTCCGACAAAGAAATACGCTTTGGACTGACGAACTAACCCTTTAGTTCTGATTGAGCATCTTGCTGGCACATGGAGTTTTTGCTCATACATAATGTCCCCATTCCAAATAAAACCGCGTTTCTGCCTTGTTCTCCTCTTCGTCGACCCAAATCTAAGAATTTTATTTTAGCAAAATGACAGATGCAGTCAATTCGTAAGTTTTAAAAATTCAGGGTGCAGACATTACTAATCTCGTTGCTCTCTCGCTGGACAGGTTTCGGTTCAGGATTATGAAGACCCCAATTTTCAACCTTCTCGCAGTCATGTCCTATCCTCTGAAGTCGGCGTTCGTTAGTCTTTTCATTTGTTCGCAATCTTCATGGCAAATATTTTACGGGAACGTACGTATCGAAGAGATGTTTACATTTTCATCTTGTGAGCCAAATGAACTCACCGACACATGTCCAGAAATTGAGGTATTATGGAGGATCTCAGCTGGGAGAATAGCCAGATTGTTTTTTTTTTGTATTCTGAATGAATACTCACTGAAAAGAGTCACTTAATTAAGTTGTTTTCATCTTTACCCATCAACGTTGATGCGATATATTCGTGATATGACTCCAAATTAGAGCTTACGACGGATGATGGCGCACATCATGTTGCACTCTGCTCTGACCACATTGTCGCTGTGGGTGAATGACTACGGCCGGTATGCCATTGCATGCGGATGTGATGAGCGGCCTCTTTGCCGCCATTTGGAGTATTTCATGATTTTTGTCCTATTTCCCCTTTATCATCGGGTCATCATAATGAATAATACTATATCCTTCCAAATATTTAGCTTGTTTCTTATACACAGACCTGGTGTAGATTGGGTCAATTACTCTTTCACTGTAACCATGGTGACATGTGTTCGTGCGCCGACATCGATATCTTCATAGTGTGTGACGTCATATGACATATTATCACCGTCTCTGTTTGTTTGTCCGGTCCGTACGGCCACGACCAAGATAACAGGAGTTTAAAAACGGCACCGGAATTTGTAATTAGTTTGTTTTTGTCAATAGGCCGTACAACTTTGCTAGGATAGATATGGGGTTGGGGAAAGTAGCTTTAATAAATCACACACAAAAACAAAATGAAAAAGGGTACTCAACACCAATAGGGGGCAGAGAATCTAAAATGTATGCCTACATGTTAACACTGTATGGCTCGTATTTGTCGTCACAAAAATGTGCTTAGCGTAATATTACAGGAAGATCCCAGGAGTAAGGGAAGATTGGGAGTAAAAGGGCCATCTAACGCCCTCTAGGAGCCAGGAACATGAAATTTGTTAGGCCGGTAAGGCCACAGTTTTGATATAAAGGTCGTGAAACTTGGGTCAAGGTAGTTGTGGGGTCACTGGGAGTCACAGAAATATAAACGCCCTTTTGCTGATCCGAAACATATTTGGTCGAAAGGTTCAAAAACTCTGTATGTGGCGCCCAGGAGAGCAATATAAAACAGAGAAAAACATAAATCGGCAAGCAACATCCACTGATACAAGGAACATGAAATGTACATTTACATACTGTAATTACATTGTGAAAGATCATCTGTCCTTATATGAAGATGTGTAGGGCGGTATCCGAGGAAGATCACACAGAGAGAGTCTATTGACCCGTCCGAAGTATGCATTATGTAGCTGGTATGGATTGTCCTCCAAAGATCTTACCAAATTTTAATATTTGCGCAGGAAAAGTACACAGTGCAGTTGGTGGAAGTCTCATTCACTACGCAGGGACTAGCGCCTAAAATAGAAAATCGTGCAGGCAATAAAAGAAACGTTCAATAGTATATTGTCATTGTTATATGTACACATATTGGCTTAAAACACAAACAGTAACGACAAATTCATGATGTTGCTAATGTGACTTGTATATTTCGGTCTATGATCGGGCATCACCAGGAAGTGGAATGATCTTGGTATACGATCTAATATATACATGTCCACTGCATGCTGATAGCAAAATACGAGCGTAGCTTGCAAGATCTATGCGTCACGTTTCGTATCTTGTGTCTAATTCCGCTTAACCCGGAACTAGGGGCCGTATAAACCCATGTACTTCAAGATCCTTATGGTGCTCATATGGAACAGACACAATCAAAGTGTGACGGAGATACATCCTTCTCTAGATAACGACTTTATCGAAAATCATATGGATTAAGAATACTGATCAACGATACGGATTTGATATTTTTGGAACATCATGATGTCTTGCTGGCGTCATTGAAAACTGCTGACCGTTGGTGCTAATGCTGTTACTAATGTTGTTATATGAATTAGCTAGTATTTTGGATTATGGACGACGGCTGAATAATAAATGATGGACTAGACGCTTTTATTATGAATCAAATGAGCTCTACTTGTTTAATGGGTTTCCAATGAACACCAAAAAGCATACCGAAATTATCCAAAACTTCAGAAATGGCTTAAATTCAGATGTAAGAAAATAACTGACAATTTTCTAATATCGAGTAAGACTGGCAATTTGGTACAAAAAGAAAATTCTTGACAGCATCTTGGAAAGAATGGATGGACGATGGGTGCATCAATAAGGGTTAACATTTCCGAGTGTCATCATGATTCAGGGTACATTGCTTAAGTACAAAATGTAACAACTCATTCTAGAGAGAGAGAGAGAGAGAGAGAGAATTATGGTTTAACGTCGCGTACAGCAATATTCCAGCTATATAGCGACGATCAAACAAAATTATACGTACTCAAGCCAACAATTTAGTAATCCAACACATTAAAACATACACACATTAAAACTTATACAACAAACCGATTTCTCTCAAATAATCCAAGACACAGCCCTCTCTCACCCGACTAAAAAGATCTTCCAAAGTAGTCGCCCGATAAAAAGAACCTCAATTTTAAAATCTATGGAGTTGATAAGAATATGTTTCACTGTGCGATCTTCGTGGCATGGAATACACCTTGGGACTGGTTCATTATTTTTTTTTAGTAAATGTTCGTGAGTTAATCGTCTATGGCCGATTCTACATCGCCTGATCATATGGTTTGATCGAAACGTTTCTGGCTGTTCAGATGAGTATAGCCCAAAGTTTTTTTGAACTCATGAAATTTGTTATTATTCACAGCATCCCATAAAGATTGAAGCAGCCGTCTCACATAACTACAGATAGAGGGTCTGAAATCGCTATATGGGATTCCAACAGGATCAACCTCATCATTCTGGTGATGATCGTTAGACATATGAACTCACAGTAACTGGTATCCAGGGATATAAACTGTCGATACATGAACTCACCGTAACTGGTGTCCACCGACATAAACTGTAGATAAATGAACTCACCGTGACTGGTGTCCACCGACATAAACTGTAGATAAATGAACTTACCGTAACTGGTATCCACCGACATCAACTGTAGGTAACAATCGTCACATTCCAGATCCGGTATAATAACAGTAACATAGGTTGAGCTTCTTCTGCATCTTCCCAAGGGATAGTCATCTATCTGTTTTGTCCAAGTATACATTTAAATTTATTATATGACTGGTGGCGAATATCCCGTGTGATTGGTCCATCGGTGGTCATGTGATATCTCACAAAAAGCTATATTCACCTGCCAGAATGTTATATTCACCGACCGGTGAATATAACTTTTGTTGACGTCACTGCCGAAGCGCGAATGACGTCATTTCGAACACCCGTTGTGCGGCTGACGTCTCGTTCCAACATGCGTGATGGGGAGATATATCTAATGAAAAGGTTCAGAATAATCATCTTTCCCCATATATATTTCATCCAGCCAATGCAAATTCAAACGTATTTTGATTGTTTCATATAATAAAACAATTATGTGATTCCAATTCGGTAAATACGTTGTGTTATGGACCAGAGAAAACCAATATTCACCTCGGCCTTCGGCCTCGGTGAATATCGGTTTTCTCTGGTCCATAACACATCGTATTCACCTCATTGGAATCACATAATTGTATAATATATAAAAAAAATAAAAAAATAAATTAAAAAAAAATTATAAGAAAAAAACCCCCTATCGTATTGCCAGATCTAACAGTTGATTATTCAGATGTCGATATTTCGCTCCATCGGGTACTTAGGGATTTAATAGTATCAATCAAGCTGACGGACATCCTGGGATATTCCTGATATTTCATTAACGAAATACGAAATATTATCGATACACACGTATACAGAAAATTGTGACTGGTCTTGTCACCATAAAAAGAAATTGTATAGATACAGAATAGTTAAACTGGTCTACGGATTTATACGATTTGTCAGAGAACTGATTATCCAATGTAGATGTTAAATTGCTCAGGCGAGTTTGTATAATTCACCTTTAATCGATACTCACGTTACAATCAGGACCTTTGTTTCCATAAGAGAACTGGTTACTGTTATGTGGTATGTGATCCAACAGGACGCAGTTTTCACTTCGACTTCGGCTTTTGAGGGCAATGCGGGATTCGGCACCTGGAAAAAGTGTTTCAGCTTTTATGTGATATCCTCTTTGTGTTGGGGTGAACAACGTACGACAAATAGTTTCAGTTCTTGGAACACTACTCGAAACTAAATACAAGTACTTGATAGAAAATTTCTTTTGAACTGGTGGTCATCGACTAATGTGCGCATATATAAATTTCAACAATATCTAGATCACATGTGCAAGAAAAGGGGAGGAAGGAGCAGTGAGGTTATTAAGACGTCTGAGCATCGCCAGGTTACCGCCAACTTGCCGCCAGAGCGTCACCAGCGCGCCCCCAGAGCGCCACGGAATGTACGGCCAACGCGCCGCTAGAGCACGGCCTCTACATTATCTTCGCCCAATATGTTCACCGTCTATGTGTCATCTTTGCGACCAATCAGAATTAAGTACGAACCCGTCATGTTTGACGGCGTGAGTATATTTTTAAAGAATTTGACGAGGTGATATCTCAAATATAACCCTAACCATTAATGCGTGTAATCTATTGATCCTTGTAGTTCGCACTCCATACCTAGATCTTTTTCCTATACCTACCTAGAAAACTCGACCAATCAGACTCGCGTGTAGGACCACTATGTTTTAGCACGTGACAGATCAACATATAGAGAAAAAGATTAGTAGTATATAAACAGCAAATTGGGTCCCATTGACCTACTTATTTGTTCCCCCGGGTAAAATTTAAGGGGTACTTGGTCACGTGACGTCAACGACAGCCGTCCAAGTTCATTTCCGGGTCAAAGGTCAAAAATAGTTCCATGTATTCCTCCGCGGTGATGCGGTCCTGGCGGTGATGCGGGAAAAAGCTTCCGCGGAGAAAAAGTAGTCCCTAGATAAAATGGTCCAATGGGGTCGAGTGAGGTATCAAAGTGAAGCATTCGTGAAGGGGCATCTGATGGGCTGGTTGCGGGGTTGAAATATCGGCATTCTGCGCATGCGCGGTGGCCCAAGGGTATGAAAATAGCCGTTTTGGGATCTAGGGGAGTCCCTAATGGTCCGATGGGGTCGAGTGAGGTATCCAAGTGAAGCATTCGTGAAGGGGCATCTGATGGGCTGGGTGTGGGGTTGAAATATCGGCATTCTGCGCATGCGCGGTGGCCCAAGGGTATGAAAATAGACGTTTTGGGAGCTAGGGGAGTCCCTAATGGTCCAATGGGGTCGAGTGAGGTATCAAAGTGAAGCCTATGTAAAGGGGCATCCAGTCATGGGTGGGTGCATGTAAAAATTTTCCTGAAAAAAAAAAAAAACGGAACACGGACTTTATCGAAAAATCCGGGAAAATGCCTATATGGGGTATGGGGGTATATAGGTCGCCGGGCTTAACGGGGCTTGCCTATCAATAGAGTTATCTCCCCCTAGTTCCAGGGTGGGTGTATGTAAAATTTTTCCTGAAAAAATACGGAACACGGACTTTATCCTAAATTACGGGAAAATGCCTATATGGAGTATGGGGGGTATAGGACCATCCTGGGAAACCTACTTCTCCACATTTGCGGTATAGGTTGTGGGGTCTCGTTTTCTTAGTCTCGTCAAGACAAACATGATAGGAAGTGTCGCGGAGCGAATCGTTGAAATTTTTGGAAAAAGTTCAGGGAGACCCATATAGTCCCATACTGGGGGTATAGGACCAATGTTTGTCCCACTGGGAAACCTACTTCTATACATTTGCGGTATGGTTGTTTGGATTTGTTTTCTTAGTCTCGTCAAGACAAACATGATAGGAAGTATCCCGGAGCGAATCGGTGAAATTTTTGAAAAAAGTCACCGAGGCCTGGGTAGGCCCATAGGCCTATACTGCATGGCTCTAATGGACGACGGCTGGATTATGAATGACGGACTAGACGCTTGTAATGGGTGTATGGGTCCATACGGGGTGGACGTTTTGGAGTCTAGGTGGGCCACTAATGGTCCGATGGGGTCCAGTGCGGTCTTATTTTGAAGCTCTCCTGCAGGAGCACTTGACTACACTAATGGTTCGTACGTTGTCAATATTCTGCGCATGCGCAGCCTGGCCTTAGTAGAGAAAGCAGACATTTTTGGGTGTGTTTGGGTTAGAGATGGGCTATTCACGGTTCGAATGGGTCGTGTGAGGTATCAAAGTGAAGCATTCGTGAAGGGGCATCTGATGGGCTGGGTGTGGGTTGAAATATCGGCATTCTGCGCATGCGCGGTGGGCAAAGGGTATGGAAATAGACGTTTTGTCGAGCCTCATTGACCTTTGACCTCGGCCAAACCACTTTTAATCGGAAGGGGTGCAAGGTTGGTCAAAGGTCAACCGGTGCGCTACCCAATGTAGGTTCTATTGAAATGGACTTGACCTTTGACCTCAGAAATTTGCATATGACGTCACTTCCGGTTGGGGTGAATGAGGCGTGACCTTTGGACATGTCTAGAATTGTCTGTGTTTGTCATGTACTGGGGTTTTTCCCCAGAATGGCGGCTAATCCGCCATGTTGGAACATGGCGGCTAATGGTGGCTAATCCGCCATGTTGGAACATGGCGGCTAATCCGCCATGTTGGCATCCGGGGTGTTCCCCGACCCGGCCCGCCCCGGCCGCAGGGCCCGCGCGCGGGTTCTCCGGCCGCAGCGCGCGCGCGCGCGTCATCACCGGCAGTGCGCGGATGCATGTCGGGTCAAAAGGTCAAAGGTCACATCCAGGTCAAAAGGATAATAAACTTAATCTATACGTGTTGGACGAGTCTTCACTCACCGTCTTCCTTTACACGCACCTCAATGAAATGCCCGCTCCAAACCTAGACCAAAACACGTACTTGTTCTGTGGGCTGATTTCATTGGCTCTCTATTTTACTATAGTGCACTTGCATTCTAACATTGATGGGTTACATTTTGGCCCCATCCTACACCACTGATTTCAGTTTGACTGAATCTCCACATTGGGCATTTATGCATTATGAATAAAACACACAAGACAGGGTTTTTTGGTGAGATCTCATTTTTTTATTCAGTGAACAACAACAACGTGAGAACAACCACGTGAAAACTGAAGCCCAGAACAAGGGGCTTGTACATTGAAAGAACTGAAGCCCAGAACAGGGGGCTTGTACATTGAAAGAACTGAAGCCCAGAACAGGGGGGCTTGTACAAACAACAACAAGGATGACACTTGAGAGAACAACAACAACAAGAAGTTATTTTCATATAGTTTATTTTCCCCAATGTTACATCATACCAACGCTGGGGGAGCCGCGTTGGGTATGTTTACAACTCAAAAAGACTCTTGTCCAATCAGAGGCCACCATTTGCATCTGTCATATTCGTTCCTGTCCGTTAGATGTATTCCTGTCCAATCAGAAGTCGCCATTTCAAAATGTTCCATCTTTGCTCGGTGTGACCTAAGCGTCGTCGGGCAGGCCTGGATATTCTTCGGGCAGCATGTCCTGAAACAGTTGTTTGCGCATTCTGATCGCATTTTCCAGAGCCTCGGTGGGTGGTAGCCCCATAGCCTCTTCCAAGTGACGCTTGGTCTTCATGATGGACCTGTGCGTGGGGTCGCCTTTCATTTCAAGCGGTAGTAAGGTATACTGTTCATAGACCGCCATGGCTGTTTTCCTGATGCGAGGGCGCATTTGGGTGTATGCCTGTTGTAAATTATCCTCTCCGGCGTCCTCGATCGCTGCAGCGTAAGTATTGATAGCTGCTGTCACAATACGATCCCAGAGGGTAGGTTCTGCCTCACTTTCCAGGCTGTAGGCTGACTATCTGAGGTCAAGCTCTCTGTATCACTAGATGGACTCTCAGCAATCTCTGTTTCGGTATCAGTCGATACACTCTCAGCAGTCTCTGTATCAGCATCCGCCTCAGCGGACTCCTCGGAGTCTTCAATCCCATGTATATTGTTCTGGTGTCGCATCATATCGTAATGCCTGGTGAACGTGTGTTCGCACTCAGAGCAAGTATAAGCCATGTTCATGGTTGAACGTCGACTGTGCGTGTTTTGGAAATACGCTTGCTTTTATAGACAGTAACTCCCATCAACGCCCGTTGTTACGCTTTAACGCCCATCTCAACGCCATAACGTTCGTCTCAACGTCCGTCTCCATACATGTCTCAACGCGTTATGCAATGTCCATCATCACTGGACGTTGATGTTGGAGGTTGAAGAAGATAATTTCCCGTCTCCAGCTGGGTCTCCATAAAGGTTTGAAATGCCTCATGCAGGGTCAGCAGATGCTGGGCACGGGTAGTTGTGTTGGTATCCTCGTTGGATATTATCTGTTTCTTATGCAGCAGAAGACATACGCGTGTCACCCATTGGATGTCATCTATGAGCGTGGTAAGATGTGAAGGCATACGTTGGTGCTGAACGGTGACTCCACCTTGCGCTGTATCAATAATAGCATCGACATTGGCTTGACGTAAGGCTTCGGCTAGAATATCCTCGTTGTCGAGTTCAAACAAGTGCTCATGGTGAAATGAGGGGACTGGTGCCGTGTGGTCTATTTATAGTGAGACGCTTTTGGTCTTAATGATGCGTTCGAACAAATGTTTCTTTAGTCCTATTGCTCTGACATACGCCGCTTTCCAGTTCATGCCCGAGGTTTTCAACATCGACGCTGTTCTTTCAATTTCCATATGGACTGGGTCCTTATCCAACAATTTCATATGGGTCACGAGGTCGACATACCGCTGACGTAAAGCCCGTCGTAGTCTGGGTGCCAATCTGTTATGGGCTAAAATTGCGGCTTCCTCTTTCGAATACCCTTTGCGTTGAAACTTGTTTCCTGTGGCCTCCAACATCTCGCCCAGCTCGGCGTCCATACTTTCTTTGAACAAATCCTTCAATAGCCTCGAGTTCACATTATGTTCTTCAACCTCGGGTTGGTCCTTCACGGTCGGGTGATATTCCGGGACTGATGGTATGAAGGGGACACGCTGTATGGGGGTGGGTTGCTGCTGCTGCCCTACCAGATGTGGACTCGGTGGATAGTGTAGGGGATGTGGTGATGCCTCGCCGGGTAACAGGTGGGTCGTCAGCCGACGATCTTCCGGGGTATGGGCTTTTAAATCTACGAACAGGTAGCCGTACGGACGACTTGTCGCTCCTTGAAACGCCTGCATGAAATGGTCGATGTTCTGAGGATAAATTCGACTACCAAACACACGGATTTGTGCTCTGTCAATGGGATTGGAGAACAACACAAAGTATTGGCAGTTCAAGGCAATATCTCTGGACGCCTTCCCTTGAGGAAAGAGATTCTGAGTCAAATAGATGACGGACAGATTGCGATGATGGGACTCTTTGGTGAATAGGTCGGCGATTTTCGAATTGTCCTTGGCCGCACTCATCAGATCATCGAGTACTACCACGTTGGTCTGCTCGGAATCGAAGTAATAGGGTTCGTCTATGTCGTGAGGAATTCCTGGGACAAAGCTCACATTCTGTAATCGCGTAGTTTCGTAGGCGGGCTGCCACTGGCTATAACACCAAACAACACGTGTCGGAGCTGGGGTTGCCACACCTTCCTCTAGAAACTTCATCACCCAGGACGTCTTTCCACACCCCGTAGGGCCGCTCGCCGTCATCGTATAGGGATGTCCTACGCCACTTGGTGGACCTATAGCGGGACTTGGTGGTGTCTCTTGTCTAACGCATATGTCTGAGCATATTGTCGCGACGAGAGAGTGCCTTTTGACAGAACGGACATGTACTCGACATGGTACCCGGTCAAAGGATGGATACAGACTGAGGCTAATGGTGTACAAACGACCTTATATGACCACTCACCCACTCACTCACTCAACGTCGTTAGTGCGTCCATGCGTTAAGACGGGCGTTGGGGCCGCCTCACAGGCGTTTTGCACGCCTCATTCACTCACTCACTCACTCACTCACTGCGGGGGGACCTCTTCGGTATTCTCCGGGTCTAGTCCGCCATTTTGTCTAGAAGACAAGTCTGGACATGTCCAAAGGTCACGCCCTGGTGATGACGCGCACCTCCGGAGAACCCGCGCGCGCGCGCTGCGGCCGAGGCGGGCCGGGCCGGGGAACACCCCGGATGCCAACATGGCGGATTAGCCGCCATTAGCCGCCATGTTCCAACATGGCGGATTAGCCACCATTAGCCGCCATGTTCCAACATGGCGGATTAGCCACCATTAGCCGCCATGTTCCAACATGGCGGATTAGCCGCCATTGTGGGGGAAAACCCCAGTACATGACAAACACAGACAAGTCTAGACATGTCCAAAGGTCACGCCTCATTCATCCCAACCGGAAGTGACGTCATATGCAAATTTCTGAGGTCAAAGGTCAAGTCCATTTCAGTAGAACCTACATTGGGTAGTGCACCGGTTGACCTTTGACCAACCTTGCACCCCTTCCGATTAAAAGTGGTTTGGCCGAGGTCAAAGGTCAATGAGGCTCGACAAAACGTCTATTTCCATACCCTTTGGCGACCGCGCATGCGCAGAATGCCGATATTTCAACCCCACACCCAGCCCATCAGATGCCCCTTCACGAATGCTTCACTTTGATACCTCACACGACCCATTCGAACCGTGAATAGCCCATCTCTAACCCAAACACACCCAAAAATGTCTGCTTTCTCTACTACGGCCAGGCTGCGCATGCGCAGAATATTGACAACGTACGAACCATTAGTGTAGTCAAGTGCTCCTGCAGGAGAGCTTCAAAATAAGACCGCACTGGACCCCATCGGACCATTAGTGGCCCACCTAGGCTCCAAAACGTCCACCCCGTATGGACCCATACACCCATAGCCATGCAGTATAGGCCTATGGGCCTACCCAGGCCTCGGTGACTTTTTTCAAAAATTTCATCGTTTCGTGCCGGGACACTTCCTATCATGTTTGTCTTGACGAGATTAAGAAAACAAATCCAAACAACCATACCGCAGATGTCTAGAACTAGGTTTCCCAGTGGGGCAAACATCGGTCCTATACCCCTAGTATGGGACTATATGGGTCTCCCTGAACTTTTTCCAAAAATTTCAACGATTCGCTCCGCGACACTTCCTATCATGTTTGTCTTGACGAGATTAAGAAAACGAGACCCCACAACCTATACCGCAAATGTGGAGAAGTAGGTTTCCCAGGATGGTCCTATACCCCCCATACCCCATATAGGCATTTTCCGTAATTTAGGATAAAGTCCGTGTTCCGTATTTTTTCAGGAAAATTTTTACATACACCCACCCTGGAACTAGGGGGAGATAACTCTATTGATAGACAAGCCCCGTTAAGCCCGGCGACCTATATACCCCTCATACCCCATATAGGCATTTTTCCAGGTTTTTCGATAAAGTCCGTTTTCCGTTTTTTTTTTTCAGGAAAAATTTTACATGCACCCACCCATGACTGGATGCCCCTTCACATAGGCTTCACTTTGATACCTCACTCGACCCCATTGGACCATTAGGGACTCCCCTAGCTCCCAAAACGTCTATTTTCATACCCTTGGGCCACAGAGTATGCGCAGAATGCCGATATTTCAACCCCACACCCAGCGCACCAGATGCCCCTTCGCGAATGCTTCACTTGGATACTTCACTCGACCCCATCGGACCATTAGGGACTCCCCTAGATCCCAAAACGGCTATTTTCATACCCTTGGGCCACCGCGCATGCGCAGAATGCCGATATTTCAACCCCACACCCAGCCCATCAGATGCCCCTTCACGAATGCTTCACTTTGATATCTCACTCGACCCCATTGGACCATTTTATCTAGGGACTACTTTTTCTCCGCGGAAGCTTTTTCCCGCGACCGCATCACCGCCAGGACCGCATCACCGCGGAGGAATACATGGAACTATTTTTGACCGTTGACCCGGAAATGAACTTGGACGGCTGTTGATTGGACGAGAGCTCTGTGACGTCATCGATGACGTCACGTGACCAAGTACCCCTTAAATTTTACCCGGGGGAACAAATAAGTAGGTCAATGGGACCCAATTTGCTGTTTATATACTACTAAGATTCAACCCCATAGTTTCACTCCAGTCGTTTTTTCAGTGCAGACGCACAAATCGTGTATTTACATGAACGCCTAAGGGAGGCAACTCGAGTTGATTTTTAATTTCGAAAACTACATCTCACATGCGCAACTTAACTATATCATATTCAAGTAATGTATATATTAGTAATCAGTAGGTAATATTTCTACATAATATAAATTAACATTTCACTTTTTCATACATAATGCATTCCTTTAAAATCTACACTATTCATAAATATATTCCAATATTAAATTTCAAGCATGACAGTTAGTTTTTACAAATGTTCATAAGAGTTTTTTAACTGTATAATGATGATTGAATGGAGGGAGGGAAGGAGGAATGAAGCGAGTTTTGGATGAAGGAATGGAAGAAAGATTAGAGGGATGATTGATCGAGTGAATAAGCAAGCATACTTTCTATTAACAAAGAAATTATACTTTATTGTTAAAATTCCCGAATCGTCATTGTCTGATGCGTATTCTCCACCTCTATATTCGTCGAATTTCTCCTTTCTTTGTTTGATATTCCATTTGGTAGCTTCCTCATACTTTGTATTGCATAAAGGCTAAAGCTGACTGGTAGTCTTCATAATTTCCTTATAAATATAGTCATTTCTTATCTCTTGACAATTGATCTCCTGGTTATAAAACTGTTGACGTAGTCTCTTTGCCATAGTTGGAATATAATCCCTCGTAGCCGTCACATCCGATTCATTGTCGTTATAACCCTTCCCCCTCCATCCCTCAATAAATCGTTCCTCCATTGCTCCCTTCAATCATCATTCCCCCTCCATTTTGCATTTGATAAACTCTTATAAACATTTGTAAAAGTCAAATGTTATGTTTGAATTTTAAATATTGGTACATATGAATAGAGAACACTATAAAGGAATTAATTAGATATGTAGAGTGAAATGTTAATGACTATTATGTTGAAATCTTACCAGTTTGTTAATAAAAGAATTATTACTCTATACCTTGGGTTTGCGTTCTTATTTCTCTATCAGTATGTTTATCATAGTTCGCCAACATCAGAGATCCTTCATTTTTCCTCTATATCCATACTGGTTATGGTTAGGGGTTGTCTGACAATTATTTTCTGCGCTGAATATATAACCTCGTTTCCGGTTTGATGACGACATTGTTACGTCACATGTATGTATAATTAATTGTATCAAGATACTTGCGTAACAAAGCTTGAATATGATAGAGTTAAGATCAAAATCAAAATCGAGTCACCTCTACCATATACCGTTGATCTTGCTCATGTTATGTAGAAGACGTCTTTTTGTCCCCCGCCGCAACGCGGCCGGGGACTTTAAAATGGTTCTTGCTTCTTTGTGTCCGTGGATGTCTGTGTGTCCGTCCATGTCTGTTCGAAGCGATAACTTCCTAACGCTTTGTTGGATTCTTTCGAAATTCGGAATATGCATTCCTTGCGGCAAGACGCCAGTCCGCATTGCATTTCAGCAACATCTGCCTGAAGGTGGCGCCACTAGATCTTGCTTCTTTGCGTATGTGGATGTCCGTGTGTCCGTCCATGTCTGTTCGAAGCGATAACTTTCTAACGCTTAGTTGGATTCTTCCGAAGTTCGGCATACGCATTCCTTGCGACAAGACACCAGTCCGTATTGCATTTCAGCAACATCTGCTTGAAGGTGGCGCCACTAGTTCTTGCTTCTTCGTATCCGTGAATGTCCGTGTACGTCTGTTCGAAGTGATAACTTCCTAACGCTTTGTTGGATTCTTCCGAAATTCGGAATATGCATACCTTGCGACAAGATGCCAGTCTGTAGTACATCTCAGCAACATCTGCCTGAAGGTGGCGCCACTGGTTCTTACTTCTTTGTGTCCGTGGATGTTCGTGTACGTCTGTGCATGTGTGTTCGAAGCGATAACTTCCTAACGCTTTGTTGGATTCTTCCGAAATTCAGCATTCGCATTCCTTGCGACAAGAGGCCAGTCCGTAGTGCATTTCAGCAACATCTGCCTGAAGGTGGCGCCACTAGTTCTTGCTTCTTTGCATCCGTGGATGTCCGTGTACGTTCGTGCATGTCTGTTCGAAGTGATAACTTCCTAAAGTTTTGTTGGATTCTTCCAAAATTAGAATACGCATTCCTTGTGACAAGACGCCAGTCCGTATTACATTTCAGCAACATCTGCCTGAAGGTAGCGCCACTGGTTCTTGCTTCTTTGAGCCCGTGGATGTTCGTGTACGTCCGTGCATGTCTGTTTGAAGCGATAACTTCCTAACGCTTTGTTGGATTCTTCCGAAATTCAGCATTCGCATTCCTTGCGACAAGAGGCCAGTCCGTATTGCATTTCAGCAACATCGGCCTGAAGGTGGCGCCACTGGGTCAAAATAGATTTTTTTCCGTGTACATCTGTTCGAAGCGATAACTTCCTAATGCTGTGTTGGATTATTCCGAAATTCGGAATACGCATTCCTTGCAACAGGACGCCAGTCCGTATTGCATTTCAGCAACATCTGCCTGAAGGTGGCACCACTGAGTTTCTCTTCTTCTTGTCCGTTCCAGTCAAAATGGGCCTTCAATTTTGTTATATGAAATCATTCTATTCCACATCATATGATTTACCCTAAAGCTTTTGCATGAACCATATTTTATTTCAGAAGTACGTGTATAATGTGAAATAACTGGCGGGGAAATCCCCGCAGTACTGAATCCCTGATTTTTGAATTTCGTGTCATCTTAAACGAAGGACAACATTTCCTTCAATTTTGCTAACAAATAATTGTATTGCACATCATATGATTTACCCTGAAGCTTCTGCACGAATCATTTGTGTCCACACATGTATATTACTATATTAATTACAACTGTGTTCCTAATGTTTGGGTGCACACTGCATATGATCAATTTCCTGAATTGAACTGAATTCAACCTTGCCGGTCTTCAGACTGACAGATGATGGCATGCAGTTGTCAGTGTAGTTGTTCATGTACAGGGAGCTTTCTATGAATGAGTTGCAACCCCAAAAGGCTCAAAATTTATCAGGCACAGACCCATGTTTTTACCCCTCGGCCAATTTTGGCCATGGGGTATTGTCATCATCGTGTACGTCCGTCTGTCCGTACGTCCGTCCGTGAGCGAGATAGCCGGAAAACTGTTCCGCTGATGAATTCCAAATTTGGTATGCTTATTTACCTAGTCAAGGACCAGAAGCCTATAGAATTGGGATCTGATTCCGTTGGAGTGCTGAAGTGTAAAATTTGGTATACATCATTGATGCATCAAGAGACTTACGATGAATGACAGATCTGGTTTCTCTGATTGGGCGGAAATCTTGGCGGCCATCTTTAATTTATTCAAAATCTTTAATGATGTTTATCTCTGATACCATTCAAATGTTCTATACGAAACTTGATTTACAGCATCGATGTATGAAGAGACTTGCATTAATGAATAACCACATTAGTTCCTCTGAGTGACGGGAAGGATGGGCCATCTTTAATTTATGTAAAATCATTAATGATCTCTATCTCTGACACTGTTCAAATGCTCAATGTAAAATTTGGTATACATTATCGATGCATCATCTCGGTTACTTCTACACGATGTGCCTAGGATAAAGTACTATACTATACACAATTTTTTGTAATTCAGCATCGCAGAAAACCATCGATTGCGTTTTCATGGTAAAAGGGTTAGGAAAGAACTAAAAATACACTTCAATGCAGAGTGATTTTGATTGACGCCAGAAATCGCTCAGAACGCTTCTTCGGCGATCTAGACCCCAGGAGCATCTGGGGCCTGGGCGGCCCCTGGATCCTCACCTAAAGTGCAATGATAGTGGCCGTACCACTTTGAATTTGCTTCCGACGCCCCCTGTATTAACAGACAGTGTCAACGTACTGTTCCAGCTGTCTCCTGTTCAGTGATTGGTCATTCAACCCCGCCATTTTAAACTAATACAAGCATTTTCATTGGATAACTATTAGATAAGACCCACCCCAATCTTCATACACAACCACGCGACTGTCTCAGTTGACTGATGACATAGCGCGGATTCGTTTTTGATTTCAAAATCTGCCGTCTAACTGGGAAAATGCTGTTGTTGCTGCATCAGCCGATCATTGGCCCCCTGTAGAAGATACTATAGGCTAATACATGTAGGCTACCATGCCATGAGATGATGCTTGGGATTGCATTTCGCTCACTTGCACCTACAGGTGGCGACAACTGGTGGCAAATTTAAAATTTGGTTTCCGGGCAACAGGTTGATGCCTTCAGCTTCTCGTCAAATTTGGTTTGCAGATAATGCCTTGAGATATCACTTGGGGATGCTTCTCGGTGCTTCACTGCATGGAAACTATATCACAGAAGCAATCAACTTTCAGTCAATCGTTCTGAGTTGATCTTAAAACTTGGGAAGGCAGAAAGACCCTTCCACATCCAACGCCTATGAAGCAGCAGTTCATGTATATCCCCTGAGACCAACAATGCTAAAAAATATTGCTGCCATTTCGGCGGGGGACCTAGCATCCTCTGGCTGCTTGTTCCACTACTACTGAGATATTTGCACATCTTAAGTGCATGTAGGGAACTATTGTTGAAAATGTTTACACGAATACTGTTCTATCTAAACAAGAAGGTAAGATCCTTGATACCAGGAAGTATTGTGGCGATGTATTCAATGCTCTGGTTTACAGTAGTCTACATGAATGGAAACAGCTGAAGCCAAAAAAAGACATTACTGTTGATTTATTGATCTTTTCATGGTACCAGTATTTGATTGTTACAGAAGAGCCCAAGTTATCCAGATGTCATGACGATCTGAATGGGGTGGAGCTAATACAAATCCACAGATATCAGCATCTCATCCAGTTAACTTATTATTGGTGTATAATGCGGTATTTTCTAAACTATTCCTTACTTCATTTGTTTAAACATAAATTAGAATGCAACGTTATATCAACGTTTTCAATGTGTTTCTGGGATATCCACCGCGAAAATCAATTAAACTCATCGAGTCAGTAAAACATGAATGGATTGTTAATGTTACCGTCATGACTGATTATTTCTTCCCATCTAATTGTCATCGGGCCGGGTGAGACATCCGTGAAATCTGCCGGAGAACCATCATCACCAGGTAGTCCACACGGGGGTCCCTGTAGGATGAGTAATATAGTAAATAATAGTTCTCTTAAGTTATACTAAACAATTGTGTATTGAGGCGGGGAGGGAACAGTGGATAAGACGCTGCATATATACTGATATGAAAATGTACGAATGCACCGAAATCAAGGGGGAAAACCCCCCAAGAAAATATATCGGGTTTTCATATTTTGCAGTTAAATTAATTCTGTCTCGAAACAAATATAATCAGAATATAACTTAACGTATCCTACATTATGGGAAATGCGAATAGTATATCTAACTCAATAATAATGTAATATTACATATTTCTCTATTATATTAAATATATACTTGCGTAAAACCCGTCCTTCGGACGGAGAGAGACAGACAATATAAGTATGCACACTGCAGGATGTACGCATATGTGCAAGATTGATTATCCTCTTGCATATCGCTCCAATTCAGAAACTCAGAATATCCGCTTTCCTATTTCCTTTTTTTCCAATAGAGTACTTGTAGAACCGGGATATTATAATTGATGGAAAATGGTTGCGAGAGAGAGAGAGAATTAAGATTTAATGTCGCGTTCATCAATATTTCAGCTATATAGCGACGATCAAACAAAATTCTAAGTAGTCAAGTCACTAACTTAGTATCCAACGCATTAAAACATACACACATTAAAACTTATGTAACAGCCCGATTTCTCTCAAATAACCCAAGATGCAATCCTCCCTCACCCGACTAAAAAGATCTTCCAAAGTAGTCGCTCGATAAAAAGCATCTCTTACAATCTTAAAATCTATATGCATTCGATAAGAATATGTTTCACCGTGAGATCATCATGGCATGGAACACACCTTGGGACTGGCTCTTTTTTTAGTAAATGTTCGTGAGTTAATCGTGTATGGCCTATTCTACATCGCCTGAGCATGTTTTGATCGAAACGTTTCCGGCTGTTCAGATGAGTATAGCCTACAGTTTTTTTAGAACTCATGAAGTTTGTTATTATCCACAGCATTCCATAAAGATTGAAACAGCCGTCTCACATAAGTACAGATAGAGGACCTGAAATCGCTATATGAGATTCCAACAGGATCAATCGCTGGATTAGAGAAGCATGTTTGATAAAGTTCAGCAATCTGCCTTAATAAATTATGTCTATCAATACTGATATATTCAATATCGATTAACATTTTGTAGACATTTTTTCCCCAATTTACTATTCCCATATTACATTTACATTGGCCCCACTACCCCACGCTCCTTCAAGTTTACTTAGTCCTCACCCGCTTCTCAGAACCATCTAAAGCACTCATTTAATCTAAATCTTTCATCGATCTATAATATGTAGAAACGACGCAGTTGTTCGCAGATCTGAGCTGAAGGTGAACGTCTAAATAGATGCGGTCGCTAGATGATCGAAAGACCGCAGACTGGTTTGTGGAAGGTTTTTTTAGACATATTGCCAAATTTTATGCCCATTTAGGTTTCATCCACCGCCGTCGATTGTAATTCGGGGTGGGTAATTAGGTTATCTCCCTTTACAGTAGCACCTACCTCAAAACACGTCGGTGCATCGCGTCGATCACTCCTCTGGCTTCATTTTGACCACAAGTATTTGTAATAAAGGTGAGCTTCAGCAGCTGTAGTTCTAAATTAGATAGCATTCATTTTGTGAACAGCTCGTTTTTCATCGTAATCAGCGATGATCAACGACAATGAATATTGCAAATGTGTGACTTTACATACAGTCATTTTTGTTTGTTTCGTGAGCACCAACAACATAGGGCCAAAGTTGTTCTCAAAAAGTCATTTAACACAGAATTTGCCTATGGATATTAGCGTTTTCAGAAAGGGTCTTTAGCGAGGTAAATTCGTTACACTGGTTGTCAGTGACCCAATACAGAAATATATGGTGTCAGTAAAATTTATATTTGGCGAGACGTCAATTTTACTGACCCCATATATTTCTGTATTGGGTCACTGACAAACCGAGTAACTAGTAGTACAGTTCTGTGAGTTCATGGATATGTAATGTCCTCGGCATCCTCAGCGGACGCTAGTTTCCCTGCTCTTTAGAACCGACTCTGAAACCACCCCAGGCACATTTCAATGGCTACGGATAGATGTACACATGGAGAGAGAGAGAGAGAGAGAGAATTAAGGTTTAATGTCGCGTTCAGCAATATTTCAGCTATCGGGCGACGATAAAACAAAATTCTAAATATTCAAGTTAACAACTCATTAAACAGGTACATACATTAAAATTTATGCAACAAACCGATCTCTCTCAAATAATCTAAAATACAAACTTCTTTTACTCGATTAAAAAGATCTTCCAACGCAGCTGCTCGATAAAAAGTATCTCTCACAATCTTAAAATCTATACAGTCGATACGAATATGTCTCACCGTGAGATCTTCGAGGCATGGAATACACCTTGGGACCGGCTCTTTTTTTAGTAAATGTTCGTGAGTTAATCGTGTATTAGCCATTTTATCAGCCTCAGTGTCACCTTTGATGTCAACGTGACTAGGCACCCAACAAACAAAATATCAATCTGTTGATCAAATCTAATGTCATATAATTGTAGAATATTCAAGACGGTGGCATGAGTTGAATTTCCACTTTTAATCGCTTTAAAGCATGGCAGTGAATCTGAGAATATGACATATTTTTCCTTTTAGTGGACCCATGCCAATACCTTCTAAAGCTGACAATAAAGCTTTTGCTTCTGCAGTGAATATCGAAATTTTACCTGGTAGACGATAGGTGTTAGTTTGGAACTAAAGATAGTAGCACATGCTACTCTCTCACCATCTTTACAACCATCTGTATAAATAGCCTGATGTGATCATTATTTCTCTCTCAGTAGACCAAATTCTTGTGTATACACGAGCTAGCTCGTGTCTGCCTTTTTATATTTCGTCAGTGAAATATCTACTTCTGGTTTGGCTAACTGCCATGGTGGAATTGGCAATAGCTTGTTAGGTAAAATTTGACTAAGCTTAATACCAGCTGCTACAATGTGTGGTTTCATACGAATTCCAAGAGGTAGAATAATGGAAGGTTCCCTTATATGTGTTGTAATCTTTAAAATAGAAATCTGCGTACTGCTATGTTCGAGTTTATATCAGGTTCCAGGGCCCACTGGGCGTGGAATATCCTATGCGACTGTATGCATGTATCCCGACTAAGTTTCAACCTGACGGAAATCAGACCAAAAAGTTCCCTGCCCCTATTGGACGTTGGATGCCCTGTTTCATAAGCCAAGTGAACCCGCAGCTATCTTTGCAAGTCATAGATCTATCCCGACATACAGATCTACCCAGGTGTATAACATTTAAAATGCATGTTTAATTTTTTCGGCCCCCGTTTGTAGTTAAATCTACTTTTTGATTTTCATTTTCACTTGATGCTATCTTCCTGAACCTCGTAGCTATCTTGGTGATATTTCATGTATAGTGTGATTCAAATGGGGATTCCCCATATCGAGATTTCGTCACGGACTGACATTAAGAATAAATCAGCTTTGTATGTAGATCAGCCTTGTTGATTGTACATTTCGAACATCTGTAGGCTAGGTATTTGAGTCGGGACAGTTTCAATAAAATCGTGAGATTATGGATGCGGATATTCTCTTTGTAAGCTGCCTTTCTATTGAATACCGATCATTACGCATCCAGTAAAGTCGTTCTGGGATATGAATAAGGATCGATTACTCTGCTGATTACTCAAAAGTTAGACATTAGTGATATATAATCCATCTCAGCTCAAAGACATGTATCTCTTACTCTCTCCTTCAGTGATTATATCTCTGACCGAGACAATATCATAACAGGATAAAGGCGACAGCAGCTAAGATACGTTTTATTACAGAAACTGATATATGGGACAACATATGCCTGCAGGCCCGAGTCTGCTCATCCGTGGACGTCAGTAAAAACTCGTGTCTTCCCTATGCTAATTTACAAAATACAAATTTATTTCCTGAAGTAAGTATACTTGGGTAAATCAAACATACATGTATGTCGCGTGAGTGAATTTGTCAATGGTATATTTCATGCGAAGCTGGTCTATGACCTATGTAGAGTGTAGTGAAATTATCCTGAAGTCGCTACATTCAGGAACGTCTGTTGACTCTCTTATAGAAAGTTAGACCAACGATGATATACTGGAATGTCTACCAGCTTTATCAGTCCTTTACCCGCGACAAATTACATTGTGTATTTGCTCGCCCCAAAAATACATTGTGTGTCTTTCAGTTCCGTCATGATTACAGAATGCACAACGTCCCGTCTCATATAAAGGCCATGGACCAAGTCCTGAACTATGCCTCTAAATGAAGTTTCGTTGCATATTTTTGGGGTCAACTTGCTTTTTTATCTCAAAATTAGTTCATGGGTATTCGCTACACATTTCCACGTTTTCACGTGCACATAAGTTCACAAAACAGAAGATTTTCTAACATTCAACCTTGAAAAGGGGAAGAGAACTCCGTGATAAACATAACAGTATTCAGGCGTTTCGGTAGTATTTGCTGGTACATGTATTTAGGTAGTATCAGTTCCACGATTTCCTCTTGTTCCTGACAGCGGTGTCACATTCCAATCTCTTGCATGATAAATTTCCATTGGACTGTTTCATTTCAAATAGACTAGGGTTTTCAATGATATCCTGATTCATGGCATGCTGAAGCCCTGAAGTCATTACGGGAGTTATCCCCCTCCTTTCAATGTTAAATGAATGGACTCTTCTGTATCGTGAATGCCCTGATCAGTGGGCAAGAGCAAACATGGGAACTTTTTGCATGTGAAGAGGGAATACCCGTAAAATACTTTTGGGGTAAAAACTGAGTTGCCCCTACAAAATTGCAACGAAAGGTCCATTCTCGAGACTTGGTCCATGGCTTAACCCAATCTAATTTAAATTAAATCCTATCTGCTCCTCCATTTGGATATTTCGCTTGCAGGATCTAACCGGCAGTAACCGGAGTGTCAACCAATCCCGAGAGCTCTTCATAGTGCTTGGAAGGAAACATAATGGTAAGTGTTTTCTGGTTGGCTCAGCCGAACCACACGTCAAGCTATCGGGGAGTCTTCTGATGTTGCCGCCTTCCCGCCAGGTTGGCACCATAGTGCGGGGTAGAATTATGGACTGGTCCTTGGCGTAAACCTTGGGTTAAAGCAGAGACTATGACCCTATCCCCCCTCCCCGACTGCAAGTAAAGTAGTTAAATACGGCCGTGATGTCACAAGACTATTAAATATTCAGGAGCTGGGCGCTCTGAACACTAAATTCAATTGAAATCAGTAAGATCCTACATAGCAACATGAAACGGTTGCAGAGCAGTGATAGGATATTAACTTATTGAGATTGGGCCTAACCTAGCTATTACATTATTTGTTCTTCGATATTCTATGTAATTCCACTTATACCGGCTTCTAGGGACCGCCTGGTCATTCCAGTTAAGGTGTGCACATGATTATCTACAACGCGAGGCTGAGATACACATCATGACAGGAATTACTCTTCATCTTTTCCATGTCTAATAATATGTATGTGGAAGTCGGCAATACAATATATCAACAGCATATATGTATTCCATTGGGTATATGCAGACGCTTTCAAAAACAGGTAATTTCAAAGCCCATTCCTTCTAATTCACCAAACGCAATATAGACGATTCTCTTGCTCCGGATTATCACTATATAAATGACACAGTGAAGTATATATAGCAACCTTCACTGGATTTAAAGGAAAGTGCTGATGACCGTGGCAATATGACCGAGCCAATGCGTACTTAGGGGGACGGTGAGGATGAACTGAAGTTACTTATTTGGAATATTGAGGGATTGACTGACGACCTGAAAACCGATGATGAATTTTGTGACTATATAAAAGATTATGACATTGTATTTCTTTCTGAAACTTGGACAAGCCGAACAAGCAAAATTGATATAACAGGTTATACACCTATTCATGCTTTTCGTAGCTATAAACATAGAAAAGCGAAGAGATGTAGTGGTGGAATTATAGCTTATGTGAGGGATTCGATATTTCCAGGTGTAAATTGTGTGAAGAAAAACGATTATTGTGTATGGCTTAAACTTGATAGATTTTTCTTTAAAACTGAACAGGACAGATATGTTGGCGGAGTTTACTTACCCCCTGAAGGATCAAGTTTTTACAATATACATAGAGACAATATATTTGACAGATTACAAGATGATGTTAATCGCTTCACCGAATTGGGTGTAGTTTTACTTGCAGGAGACATGAATTCAAGGACATCCAACCGACCAGATTATGTAACACATGACGGACCTTTGCCGTTTGAGGATAGAGAAACGTATATTTCTGACCAGTGTCAATCTAGAGTGTCTATGGACTCGAAGTCAAATAGCTTTGGTGTTTCACTGCTGGATTTGTGTGTTTCAACTGGTCTGCGCATTGTTAATGGTAGATTATATAGAGACAAGGACCTGGGAAGGTTTACATTTTGTAGTAGTTCGGGTAGAAGTGTGATCGATTATTTGTTGACTAATGCGGACAATTTCCAATATATAACAGATTTTAATATTGAGGAGCTGACGCGGTACTCGACACACTCTCCCTTATCTTTTAGTATATCGTGTGGTACAGCTACGGTTTACGATCCAGAGATGATTGTTGTGACTGATAAAATGAAATGGGATGAGCAGTATGAGACAGTTTTTGCTAATGAACTAGTGATTAATAAAGACAAAATTCACACATGTGTTGAAGATCTGCGAGAGATAAGGACTCAATTGATGCATCCGTTGATAAACTCACAGGTATTCTGCATGATATTGGGAATAAGTATTTCAAGGTGTCACAGAGAAGAAAAATAAATCGTGTGTCATTTGTATATAAAGGTAGAGGTTGTGCCGAGTGGTTTAATGAGAAATGTAAAAATGCAAAGAACGAATATCTGCAGAGTTTGAGAAAATATAATGAATATTTTAGTGATCTGGACAGAATTAATTTGCATGAAAGTAAAAGAATCTATAAACATACGTGTAAGAAAGCAAAAGGAGTTTTTCGTAGGAAAAAGGCAAAAGAATTAGCAGCCTTGAGAAACAAAAACCCAAAAGAATTTTGGAAATATATTAATAAATGTAAGAAAACGTCTGCTGGTGATAATATAGCAACTAATGAATTTTTTTAGCACTTCAAGGATTTACAGACAAACCGTAGTACCGTTTCAACCCCATCTCTTGATTCTGATATTAATTATGACTGTGTAATCGAGGAGCTCGATGAGCCAATTACAGAAGTTGAAATTCTGCAATCTATTGCCCGCTCTAAGACAGGCAAATCTCATGGTTCGGACAATATGTTAAATGAATATTTCAAAGCTGGTGGGGATATATTATGCCCCGTTCTTTCTAAACTATTCAATGTAATTTTGTACTCTGGTTATTTTCCGACGTCATGGACTGAGGGTATTATACTCCCGATATTTAAGAAAGGTGATCGTAATGCCACTGAGAATTATAGAGCGATAACTTTGACAAGTTGTCTATCAAAACTGTTTACAGATATTTTGAATAATAGAATTAATAAGTGGGTTGATGAGAATGATGTTATTTCTGATGCGCAGTTTGGATTTAAGCGAGGTCTAGGTGCAGTTGATGCCATTTTTTCGTTACAAGGTATTGTTAAGAATTATATAGATAAGGGCAATAAAATTTATTCAACGTTTGTGGACTTTAAACAGGCGTTTGATAGTGTTAGTAGAGACGCCTTGTGGTATAAATTGTATAGATATGGGATCCGAGGTAAAGTACTTACAATATTGCAATCAATGTATTTATCTGTAAAATCATGTATCATGCACAATGGTGTAAAAAGCCCTTATTTTCTGATTAACGAGGGATTGAGGCAGGGTGAGGTACTGTCTCCGATTCTTTTCTGTTTATTTATTGATGATTTTGAAAATTATTTGATAAATGAAGGCGACGACAGTATAGAGTTAAATGAATTAACGCTACACTTGCTATTGTATGCTGATGATTTAGTATTGTTTTCAAAATCAGCGGATAGTTTGCAGAAATCGCTGAATATATTGTTTAAGTTCTGTACTGATTGGGGGTTAACGGTGAATACTGGGAAAACAAAAGTCATGGTGTTTAGAAGAGGGGGGAAACTGAAGTTTGTTGAAGAGTGGTCCTTTGCTGGAGTTCCAATTGAGGTAGTTGAGCAGTTTTGTTATTTGGGATTAGTTTTGACGAGTAACTTAAAATTCACGATAACCCAAAAAACCATTGCAGATAAGGGTCTGAAATCCTTGAATTTATTGCTAAAAAATATGCGTGTTTGTCAGCTTCTACCCAAAACGACATGCCAGATATTCGACGCATGTGTCGGCCCAGTACTAAGCTATGGCTGTGAAATTTGGGGATTTCATGCAGGTACAGCGATTGAAAGAGTTCATAGAAATTTTTGCAAAAATGTCCTGAATGTTTATAAAACTACTTGAAATGCAGCGGTTTACGGAGAACTTGGTAGATTACCAATGCGGTGCGAACGGTTGGCTCAAATTATTAAATATTGGTTAAAAGTTCATAATAGTACACATTTGATATTAAGTACTGTGTACAAAAACCTTGTTATCTCGGCTGAACAAGGAGTTTCGAATTGGGCGTCTTCGGTACAAAACATATTGTCAGCTCATGGTTTCGCGGAAGTGTGGATGTATAGAGATTCTGTTAGTAATAATTTTTTGAGTACGTTTAAAATTAGGGTGAAAGATATATTTATTTCAAACTGGTTTTCTGACTTGGAATCAAGCAAATTGAGCCTGTATAAGTATTTGAAAAATGATTTTTGTTCTGAAGAATATTTAGAGAAAGTTATTAACTCAAGACATCGCCATGCACTTGCGCGACTGCGAATGTCGGCGCATAAGCTTCGTATTGAAACAGGGCGGCATGGGATCAATAGGCTTGACCCACATGATCGAGTATGTTTCAACTGTAATTCTGATGTAGAAAACGAGTATCATTTTTTACTTATTTGTCCGTTATATATGGAAATTAGGTCTATATATATTAAACCATATTTCTGGAGAAAACCTAGTGTATACAAAACAGTACAGTTACTCTCTAGTAAACAAACGGGTATTCTGAAATGGCTAGCAAAATTTATTTATGAAGCGTTCCAAATAAGAGATAGAGCAATGTTATAACTTTACTTACAGTTTGTCCTCACTCATCTGCTTTGTTGCATAATCAGCTGTAATTCTGTATTAATTATTATGTGTGTTTATTTGGTTGTTCCACCGAGCCATCAATGTATACCGTATATATGACAAGAGACAATTATGTCTACGTCAATAAAGCTAATTGAAATTGAAAACTAACGTCACAGGACCTACAAAGTCGGGTAGGCATTAAGACCGACACGCACTGAACTCTTGGAAATCCCCCCCACCCCAAGTTGAAATCATGCCTATATTAAGATGGGCACAGCTCAAGTCAGAATCACCAGTGATCATTTTCTTCAACGAGAGATCCTGAAGGATCTTGGCGCCCACCATTGTCCGATAATTGTAAGCTAATGACAAGAGGATCTTTTTGTCCATTGTTACTAAGAACAAACGATTGATTTGTAATTTTGTTTACAGAATTTCGAATCTGAGCGAAAAAGAACGAAAAAGGGACACTGAAAAACACCAAGATATTATCTAAGTTTCAGGAGTTTCGAGATTTCTTGAAACTGTACTTATGTCGGTTGTTATAATACAAGAGAATATACATGTAGGGAGGATCCTTCGTCTTCGTTTTGAAGTATTTTTTTTTTTTTGCACGTCTCATCATTGGGTACTGGAAGCGAAGACAAATCTCTTTGACACTTTGGCATATGGCCACCATACTAAATATACTTAAGATTTTATAACTAGGAACGAATGCTAATTCTGTTCTGTTTACTGGGCTAGTTTGAGATATCTCTTTTAAGATACCATGCTCGAAAATAATAAGATAGTACAATACTTAATACGGAAGGGATCTGGTCCGCGCAGTAATGTTTAAACTTCGAAAGTGCCTGAATCCTGATTATCTCCCTTGTATCGAAACATGCAGTAGTCTACAGTTGTCGAGTTGTGACGTTGAGTCACAAGAGTGACGTCCCTTTATGTATCCGACCCGCCGGCAGACGAAAGGGTGGGGCAGTTCACTTGCAACTGCATGGACTAAAGAAAACTGATTTAAAATTTGAAGAAATACATTTTAATTCCAAATTATGTGAACTCCTTGATATGGAAGGTGAAGGTGTGGATATTCTCTATAGTCAATATATAGAATATGCCCCACGGTTTGATCCGCCGACTCTTGTGATGCAACGTCACAAATCGGGAATACCGTATTAATTTGAAGCGTAACTTGGATTTTCGAATCGAACCAAAAAACGTATCTTGCACAACTGGGCCCCACGTGGGACCTGTGTACCAAATTTCAGAAAGATCCATGAAATATTTCCTGAGAATTCACGATAACAATGTTTCAAGGGAAAACTCAAGATGGCCACCTGGCGGCCATATTGGATTTTCGAATCGGACCCAAAAAAGGTATTTTGCACAACTAGACCCCAAGGGGAACCTATGTACCAAATTTGCGAAAGATCCCTGCAGTACTTCCTGAGAAATCACGATAAAGTTTCATGGGGAAATCCAAGATGACTGCCTGGTGGCCATATTGGATTTTCGAATCGGAACAGAAAAAGTATCTTGCACAACCAGACCCCCAGGGGAACCTGTGTACCAAATTTGAGAAAGATCCATGCAGTAGTTCCTGAGAAATGACAATAACAATGTTTCATGGGGAAATCCAAGATAACTGCCTGGTGGCCATATTGGATTTTCGAATCGGACCAGAAAAGGTATCTTGCACAACTAGGTCCCAAGGGGAACCTGTGTACCAAATTTGAGAAAGATCCATGCAGTAGTTCCTGAGAAATCGCGATAACAAGGTTTCATGGGGAAATCCAAGATAGCTGCCTGGTGGCCATATTGGATTTTCGAATCGGACCAAAAAAGGTATCTTGCACAACTAGACCCCAAGGGGAACCCGTGTACCAAATTTGAGAAAGATCCATAAAGTAGTTCCTGAGAAATCGCGATAACAAGGTTTCATGGGGAAATCCAAGATGGCTGCGTGGTGGCCATATTGGATTTTCGAATCGGACCAAAAAAGGTATCTTGCACAACTAGACCCCAAGGGGAACCTGTGTACCAAATTTGATAAAGATCCATGCAGTAGTTCCTGAGAAATCGCGATAACAAGGTTTCATGGGGAAATCCAAGATGGCTGCCTGGTGGCCATATTGGATTTTCGATTCGGACCGAAAAAGGTATCTTGCACAACTAGACCCCAAGGGAAACCTGTGTACCAAATTTGAGAAAGATCCATGCAGTAGTTCCTGAGAAATGACGATAACAAAGTTTCATGAGGAAATCCAAGATGGCTGCCTGGAGGTCATATTGGATTTTCGAATCGGACCAGAAAAGGTATCCTGCACAACCAGACCCCAAGGGGAACCTGTGTACCAAATCTGAGAAAGATCCATGCAGTACTTCCTGAGAAATGACAATAACAATGTTTCATGGGGAAATCCAAGATGGCTGCCTGGTGGCCATATTGGATTTTCGAATCGGACCAGAAAAGGTATCTTGCACAACTAGACCCCAATGGGAACCTGTGTACCAAATTTGAGAGAGATCCATGCAGTAGTTCCTGAGAAATCGCGATAACAAGGTTTCATGGGGAAATCCAAGATGGCTGCCTGGTGGCCATATTGGATTTTCGAATCGGACCAAAAAGGTATGTTGCACAACTAGACCCCAAGGGGAACCTGTGTACCAAATTTGAGAAAGACCCATACAGTATTTCCCGAGAAATCGCGATAACAAGTTTTCATGGGGAAATCCAACATGGCTGCCTGGCGGCCATATTGGATTTTCGAATCGGACCAGAAAAGGTATCTTGCACAACTAGTCCCCAAGGGGAACCTGTGTACCAAATTTGAGAAGGATCCATTAAGTAGTTCCTGAGAAATCGCGATAACAAGAATTGTTTACGGACGGTCTGACGGACTGACGGACGAAGGACGACGGACGACGGACCCCGGACGAAAAACGATTTGAACAGCCCACCATCTGGCAGCCCACCATCTGACCGACTTATTGCATGCTGATCTATGGCGGTACGTTTTCATAAAGTGTGTCTAATTCCGCTTAACCCGGAGCTAGGTGCCATCTGAATCAACAAATTTCAGGCCCGTTAAATCGCGTTCATTCGCTCACTCTTCCTTGCATTTGAAGATTCTCATTGTGTTCATATGAACATGCACAATGAAAGCGTGACTGAGATACATCATATTCTAGATAACGACTTTACAACGAAAATCATATGGATTAAGAATACTGATCAGAGATACGGATTTGATATTTTTGGAACATCACGATGTCTTGCCGGTGTAACGTGTGCCGGGCCGGACAATGAATGGGACGCAGCTGAGCTTAGTCTCGTTAAATGGTAGCGTACAAGCTGTCAGGCCGCGGTCCCTGCCGGCACTAGTCCTTGCCAACTGGAGATTCACTTCGGCCTGTCACCTTGTCTGGATCGAGAAAGTAGGAGAGTGTAGAGACAACCAGGGCTGATATAGAGTCAATTAATGGGTAATAATATTCAGTTAAATGTACAGGATGATCGTGAGTAAAGATGTAAATATGTACAGTTATCATATACACGCGCCGCGTAAAGGGCTGCGTGGTTGCTGGCCCTTTCCACGCGGTAGGTGATCGTAGGGGCGGCCTGGCTGCTGGCCCCTCTCTTGGTATGGAATGTCGTTGGAGCGAGGCCAAGGATAGCGGCTCGACATCCTTCCTTCTCCCGGCTGTTGGAGCGAGGCTATGGATATAGCGGCTCTCTTCTCTGTAAGGTAGGTATATCGTCCCCAGAAAACGCCGTGGCTTCCCACCGTGGATATAACCGTCTTCCCCTTACACGTACGTATGGTCCCAGACGATTGCTCCGTCTTCCCACCGTGAATACTTCTGCTTCTCCTTGTGAGAAATCCCCTCTTGCAGGGAGGTTCGTCTTCCCACCGTGGATATGTCCACAGTTGTAACCTATCTTGCGAGGATGCTTCCGTATCGTCTTCCCTCCAAGGTAAGTATATCTTCCCAAGAAAGTTCCCTGAATGTGTCGTGGCTTCTCACCGTGGATATAACCGTCTTCCCCTCGCAGGTACATATTTTCCTAGAGATAGACTCGTCTTCCCGCCGTCGATACGTCTGTTTACCTTGTAGGTACGTATTCCCTTCTACAGGTCGGTTCGTCTTCCCACCGTGGATACGTCTGCTTCTTCTTGTAAGAATTCCATTCTACAGATGGGCTTGTCTCCTCACCGTGGATACGTCTGTCTTCACATGGTTTGTACGTATCGGCGATGCCACTTCTTCCGTGTGATTATTATCTCACCCTAGGTTCGTCTAATAACCGTGATCTTGGCTGACTTCTATCCAGGCGTAGCCTGGCTTGCGAGGATCCTCTCCTCAGGATGTATCCGGCTAGATGATGTGGCCTAATATAACGTCTCTGGCAGCGAATCTATAACAGTTTTGAGATGCTGCTTCGGTGGCGCGCTCATAGGCACCGTAAACGGCCCAGACTGAGGTACTCATGACGACCGATGAAACAGACTTCCTTCGATAGACTTCCTTCAACGTCTCAGATCACATCAAATTGCCCTGCTTCCCCTCACAGGATGGTACCAGTTTTCTGTCACCCGTTTCACGGCGAGAACGCTCTCAGACAGCGTTATGTCTCTCCGCTGTGAATATTTCAGGGTCTCCAACACATAAGCTGGCTTGTGAGAGTGACTTCTACCTTCGAGCTGGCTTGTGAGAGTGACTTCTACCTTCGAGCTCCAATCAGGTAGGTACAGTTGGATCCTAGGTATCACCAGTGCGGTATAGTGCTCCCATGTATCAGCAGCCCAATTCCAGAACCCTTGGAATATTACCAGTCGCCCGAACGCAGCCCAGCATTCGCCGACAGCACTGCTGCTCAATACCCTTCACTAATACTACAGTCACTGGACTTCCTATGTTCTCTCTTCTTCGTACAGGCACCGTCCACCGATTACACGTCTCCGCATGCAATACACTGTTCAGTCTATATGCCCAGTAGAAGAGTATAGTTGCCTGGTTGCAGTTCAGATCAAAAGTGGTTTCCATGCCCGATCACCGTGTTTTATACACATCAGGCCTTATACATGTAACGTCTTGTTGCCCGTATGAAATCTCACACTTTCCCGCAGCGTCATCTACACTTTGCAGTCAAAGACAACTCACACTATTGTACAGTTTAGTCTTTGTGGGGAATTCGCGACTTGTAGTTTCACTTTCGTTACCGCTAATCATTTCGCCTTATAACGAACGAAGTTCGGGACCGCGAAGCGGTCCCTAACGGAGTTCGTTAAATAGGTAACATACATGCATTACGTGAGACAAAATACAGATACAGAACTTAATCACAAACCCAGTGTAAATCCATGTAAAGACAGACAATCACCGAAGTCTATCATGTTCAGATTTCATCGTTTACGTGGGCGTATTTTGCGGGGGCTGCCATATTGGATTTGAGGCAGTGTGGGTAATAGCTAAAATTAGAACAGTATCGAAATTTAATCTAAAAATATTTGCTATAGATTTGAAACAAAAAAAGGATAATATGCTAATAAATTCAAGGATGAATTCCCTTCCGATTCCCTTCCGACTGATAGAATATTTGGCGAAAACGGCCGAGTGTCGTCTGCACTTCCCGCACGCAAATGTTTGCAGAGTGCGGTCAGACCTCTTTTTCGCGAAAATGGCACTTCACATCAGTGCAGAAATTTTATAAAATTTAGTTCTACGGCAAGAAAAAGCTGTATAACGTGTCCATCTATAACAAGCTTATTTATTAGGCTTTGAAGATCTGATGTTTCGTAAAGAGATAATCGGTTGTTCATTTAAAAATAAACATTTGCCACGGAATTGCGACCTTACGCCGTAGCAAAATCAAGCCATTCAAGTTCTGTCGCTGACGTCCGCGTGATAAATTAGGTCATCCAAAGTTCGCAAAGAAAAGGGGGTCACAACAAGCTGATTATCAATAGGGGATTTTAATTATAACAGGCAAGAAATCATTTCCAATTAAACGGTGACACTGCGATTGTCTGAACCGTCAGATATCATCCATTCACTTCAGATTATGGCCTAGATCTAGACATTAATAGGTACGGACAACCAAGATGCAAGTAAAGTTCATAAAACAAACACATTCATCAAGCTATAGTTTATTGCAGATTTTATTGTGTTTAGATCCGTACACTTCTGAGGGGTCAATTCATGAATAGCTGTGAAGTCAAACAGCAAAATTTTACCAAGAACTCAAACAACTTATAAAACGAAATTTTAGAAAGTCAGATTCTACATATTTAGACATGCATCCCCCCCCCCCCTCATATTTAGACATGCATTCCCCCCTTCCCCCTTCCTATATATGTTTGTACTATGAGTTCGTACAAATGTTTAACAAAATTGAAATATTGACAAAAACAAATTTGGGGCATTTCTCTATTATTATTCATTATTTTCTATAATTCGACATGATAAAACAATAGCTACGGTACCGGTAGTATACATCCTATACGTTAACAACTATTACGTAGTCATAAATAAATAAATATTTTGATCCATACGATAGAATAGAATAGATGTTTATTTGCTAATTAGCACCTACATGAATGAAAAAAAAAGCACCTACATGAGGCGAACAATCAATAATGTAACATACACTTGCGCAATTCAATTGAATTCTTTATTAGCACAGATATGCTGAGATGAATTATGCATGTCAAAATAGTGCCCTGATATCTATTACAAGATTTTACTAAATCATACAAATCTTGTTAAAAGTATCTTAAAATATTTCAGTGTGTTACACATTTGTAGTTATAGTACAAAAAAAAAAAAAAAGGGGGGGGAGGGGGAGTGGGGAATGTCCACAGAGGGAAATGTTTGAAGGAGGAAATATCTAGCGAAATCAGGGCTTCTTGTTTAGCGTGAGTGATAGCTCACCTGCACGCAAACACTCGCGTAAATTCATGTCACGAGAGTGATTTTTAGCTCACGTAAACTGTCACATTTTATATTGTATTGTATTGCAATCACTCACCTGACTTTTAAATATCCCTCTCCTACATATTTTGACGCGAGCTATTTTTAGCTCACACACTAATTCTAAACACGAAGCCCTGGAAATGTCTACAGGGGTAAATGTCCTCCGGGTGGAATGTCCTGGCTTCATAAGCTATCAAGCTTGTTTTTCATTTGTTTACAATAATTTGATTATATATAACTATAAACATCGCAATATTTTTGTCCATTATATAGTAATATCTCTCTTCGAACAGTTTGGCATTCTTAATTTTTCATTCAAGGATAAAATTAAAATAATTCTATCAGTTTAATTCCTTAAATTAATTTATAATGAAGAAGCATCCCAATATTTTGTGGTTTATATATTCGATCAACATACTGATAAACATGTCAGATAAAGAACAATACGTTTCCCGATTGATCAAATATTCAACGCATCATCCACAACCACAGCAATTCCAAACTTTTGGGTTGCCAGTATTTCATCAGAAATCACCAAGCCACAAACGACCAGGAAAATGAAAAGAACTCGCACTAGGCTGCGCCTATGTATATAATTTTCAATGTCCCTTCTAAGCTTCCGTAATATAACAGTGACTATATAGACCTATATGGTTTGCGAAAAAAAAAAATGATACGAAAAAGGCAAAGTCAGAAGCGAACAAAAGAAGTATACATCGTTCGTTTCTAGGCTTTGCCTATTTCATATTATGGTGAACCCCTGTTCTCATTTCCCGATTTGTTTTGTCTTAGCCTCACAAGATTTTTCTGAGAGTTTAAGCGCACATGATCCTCACTTTAAATTTGAACGTGACCCACTCACAAAAGGGGTGTCTAGGGAGAATAGATTATGTTCTCTTTGTAATGTGGTAGAAGATGAAAAACATTTTCTATTGGAGTGCCCATCTCATATTGACAGGCGTATTGAACTGTTTGTGATTGTGGAGTCTATATCCCCTGGTATACTCGATGGGAAGGTAGAATCAGTTTTTGTTGCACTAATGTGCAGTCCACACCAAAATATCATTAATGCTGTAGCTAAGTTCACTCATGCATGCTTTTCTTTATATTCAGTATGAATGTTGGATCACTTAGTTCATTGTGATATATACACATGTGGATACCCGGTGGGATGCATGGTTTCAAGATAATAATATTGTTTGTGCTTTTGATTGTTCTAATTGTATTGCCTTTGGCCTGTATGGCATAGCTGTGCAAATAAAATCTGAATCTGAATCTGAATCTTGTTGTGGGAGACAAGGGAGACAAGTCAATGCGATGTCGAACTCTTCTTCGTTGGAGACGAGAATCGGTTAACCGCATTAGGAGCACGTTTCATCAGCTAAAATTTGTTCTTGTCGACAGACTACCAGAAAACCCAAAGATTCAACTGCTTCTCAGAGCGATCTGACGGCACAGAAATATGCCGACTATATCTGTTAATCGCGATGAACTGTTTGTGGCATTAGGAAAGACATACAGTAAGTTTGCAATATCGGGTGTTGAAAACTGGGATCTCCGCCGCCCAATATGGCCATAAATATGTTTCTCTTTTTTATATTGTATACATATTGTTTCTACTTGCCTTGCCAATGTATATGTCTTTCTCTGCCTTACTATCGAATTCGGCAAAGAGTTTGATTGGCGTGAAGAGCTCATCCATCTGCAATCAGGGTCATTCCATGAAATGGGGGAACCAAAGTGTGACATGCAAACCAATTTTGAAAAGATGTCAATTCCTGGCTGCACTAAGTCAGGGATAATATTGATATACAGAGATTCGGGAAACATAAGAAAACAGATAATATTCCACAGTTTGGGAGAAAAATAAAATAATGAAGTTGCGCATGTAACGAGGACACCAAACTATATGCAAAATTCACCACATAACACGTTAATTTAAGTGTCAAATAGAATAAAAACATGATCAAATTGTTAGAATATTTAATCCTATTTTTAGTCAGCATATTTAGTGGCATTGCCTCAATGCAATCAAGTGCTGCGTGTAACATGGACACCAAAAATGGCTTCGTGTCCTTTCGCATACATCATGTGAAATCACCATACTAGGTCACCATCAAACTCTAGGCTTTACCATCAAACTGATCATGGCACATGCACATTTTATATGTAAGACTGGTCTTTGTTTCACTTTCTTTCTTCTGGAATCACCATTTGTTTGTCACACATGTACCGAAGTGGCAAACGTAACTGTTCAGGACGCGAAATAGCACAATACTACTTACCCGCTATTTTTCGCAATTGCCTCATTATATGACACCTACTCTAAAGTGGCTCCACCAGCCATGTCACAAATATTGGGTTCCATTGCTGCACATTGTAATTCATGCCAAAAAAAAGAAGAAGTAAAATGCAAGCCGAGGGTGGTGCATGTAACCAGATGAAAGAGGACACGAAAGCGAGACATAAAAGTATATTCCAACTACAGCTATTAAGGACACATCGAAATCCTGTCATATTTGGATCGATAATAGACAAGATTAGCCCAGCTCAAGAATAGTTTTGAATGACCACTGAATGACATTTTCTTGGTGACAGGTAAGAGGTAAGGTAAGTAACAAAAGAGGACACCAAGCGTTACACGCGCAACCTGAATTTTGAGAGTTTCATGCATCCAGAATCTGCATTTAAGGGTGACTGATATGAAATAAACTAAAATAAATTAAAAGACATGAGCCAGATTGATACTTTAAGTTGTTTTATTGGTCAAATTTATTAGCAATTCATGCACACAGTGCAAACAAAAGCATCAATGTTTGCAATGTTTGCAATGTCACATTTTTGGGGTCCGTGGGTGTCCTCAAATGCTGACATCGATGGTCCTCCAAAAGTAATGGCCGTACATATAACTAAGATGTTATCTTATGTATATCTACTTGTATCTGGCATTAAATAGGAATAAATGTTTTTAAAATCAGTGTAATATTTTAGAAAATTCACTGGTTTTAAGTTTGAGTGCTTAGTGGTGACCCCATTTCATCAGTCATCAACGGTCGGTTGAATTCCTTGTCTTTGCCCCCATGATCCTCGTACAGGTCACGTGATCTGCACAATACGTTGCTGATCATGTGACACGTACAAATATAATGGAGGAGAAATTCAACCAGCCGTTGATGTTTGAAGACTGATTGCAGACGGATGAGCTCTTCACAGCAATCAAACTTGTTGCAGCTTCAATGCTGAACTCGATAAAACCAATAGCAGAGAGTTGGGCGGGGTTGTTTTATTGCCGGATAGACCCATGGAGCCTTGTGATCCAGGAGTGTACATGTTAGTTTATTGAGAGGCATCCTGGCTAAGTGTAGGAACGAACGAAGCCATGTCAATTGGCTACCAGACGATGGGCGGTGTTCGATCGATCAATCTGACTTGTCCGACTCATTGGTGCAGAGTAAGGCATATATACATATATATGTATGTGTCACATACGAAATGTAGGTCAAGGTCAGAGGCCAAAGGTCAGTGTGGTCTGAACATCAGGAAGTTATTGAAAATTGCTAATTTTTATGCGCCCGCCAAAAGGCGGACGTATTATGTGATGGCGGTTTCCGTCCGTCCGTCCGTCCCTCATGTCCGGTCTATATCTGGGACAGTTTTCTATCTACCGTTCCAATTTTTGGTGAGTGGATATCCTACGGGGAGATGATGTGTCGCGTACCAAAATGGAGGTCGAGGTCAAAGGTCACTGGCCTAAAAAACAGGAAATCACTGAAGTGTTCGTGTCCGTTCTATATCTGTGAACGTTTTCTATCCACAGTTGCAATTTTTTTGTGAGTGGATCTGCTAGGTGGAGACAATGTGTCGCGTACCAAAATTGAGGTCGAGGTCAAAGGTCAAAGGTCACTGTTGCTTAAAATCAGGAAATCATTGATCATTGACAGTTTTCTATCTACAGTTCTAATATTTGGTGAGTGGATGCCCTAGGGGGGAATGATGTGTTGCATACCAAATGTAGGTCGAGGTCAGAGGTCAAAGGTCAGTATGACCGAAAAATCAGGAAATCATTAAAAAATTCTATTTTTTGTGAGTAGATTCAGTAGTGGAAAATGAAGTGTCATAAACCAAAAAATAGGTCAAGGTCAAAGGTCACTGTGACTCCAAAATCAGGAAATTAGTAAAAAAAATTTTGTTTCAGTAGATACATTAGGGGGACACATAGGTTTAGCCAGCAATGTGTCCCGCCGTCTTTGAGACGGCCAACCTCAGTGTGTGACATTGAGACAGCCAGTTCAAAAACTGGACGGCTATTCTTTATTGGTAATGTTTAATGCATATGCCCGAGACGGTGTGATTTCCAAGGACAAAATAATCAAGCAAAAACCCGTGGAAAAACAAACCCAAACGTGGCTGTTGAAGTTGTTATGGATTGTTGGATGTCGACCACGTGGAAATCCCCTCGACGAGTTGAAAAAATCCAAGGCATGAACATGAAAACGAGCGCAACCCCGTTCCTAAAGGTTTTCTCAAATGACCTGACACGCGCATAGATTTTCCAACCCACTACCGTATGCAGTTTACAGCATAATTAAGCCACTGAGAATGTGGTCTCTCAGCTCTCTGCACAAGGGTACTACGATATCATCCCCAAACAAATCAATCTATCTGCGCGGAGAGAGAATAGCAAAGCGGCAAGATGTCAAAACGAACGAGGCCTATTATTGATAGATTTCTTCAGCAAGGAAAATGTATAGTCACATACGTCGGATTCTGACAGCGAGGAATCGAGGGATGACGATGAACCAACTGCCGGCCGACTGGCAAGTGTTATGTGACCCGCGAAAGAGAAACCGGCGAGATCCGTCACCGTCACCAGTTGGGTTGCTAAAAACGCAAATCTGACATAGTTATCGCAAGCATGGACTACTAACACGTTTCCCCGGCGCAGTTTGTCATCAAGTAGGTGGGCTAGGGGCTTGAAATAACGATGTTTCCTTTTCAAGCATGTATTTGGTTTTAGGTTTTGCAAAACTTCATTAGCGGCTATATTGAATCTGCATTAAATAAAATAAAAGAAGAAAAAAAAACGGTGATATAGAATCTACATGTATGAATACAAATTAACAGACAAAACTAAAAATATAATGAAAACTGAACAAATGTTAAATATAATTTAAAACAAAATAATATATGATCACTCTCCTGGATTCTGGTTTGCGTGAGTGATCACTCTCTACAATATCATTGGCAATTTTGAGGAGAGTGATCAAAACTCTCCCTGAAAATTTAGGAGAGTGATAGTGATCACTCCATTTTGTTCCATTTTTATACTGCATACATGTAATATGACCAGAAAGTATGGGGAAAGAGGCTCAGAGATGTGCTCTCTGCATGGTCAGAAATGCCCTAGAATGCATCTCAGAGCATCCAAACCCCTAAAGAAATTTCAAGTTATTGTTTTGACCAAAACACAACAACAACGATGTTTCCTTTTCAAGCATGTATTTGGTTTTAGATTTTGCAAAACTTCATTAGCGGCTATATTGAATCTGCATTAAATAAAATAAAAGAAGAAAAAAAACGGTGATATAGAATCTACATGTATAAATACAAATTAACAGACAAAACTAAAAATATAATGAAAACTGAACAAATGTTAAATATAATTTAAAATAAAAAAATATATGATCACTCTCCTGGATTCTGGTTTGCGTGAGTGATCACTCTCTACAATATCATTGGCAATTTTGAGGAGAGTGATCAAAACTCTCCCTGAAAATTTAGGAGAGTGATAGTGATCACTCCATTTTGTTCCATTTTTATACTGCATACATGTAATATGACCAGAAAGTATGGGGAAAGAGGCTCAGAGATGTGCTCTCTGCATGGTCAGAAATGCCCTAGAATGCATCTCAGAGCATCCAAACCCCTAAAGAAATTTCAAGTTATTGTTTTGACCAAAACACAACAACAACGATGTTTCCTTTTCAAGCATGTATTTGGTTTTAGATTTTGCAAAACTTCATTAGCGGCTATATTGAATCTGCATTAAATAAAATAAAAGAAGAAAAAAAACGGTGATATAGAATCTACATGTATAAATACAAATTAACAGACAAAACTAAAAATATAATGAAAACTGAACAAATGTTAAATATAATTTAAAATAAAAAAATATATGATCACTCTCCTGGATTCTGGTTTGCGTGAGTGATCACTCTCTACAATATCATTGGCAATTTTGAGGAGAGTGATTAAAACTCTCCTTGAAAATTTAGGAGAGTGATAGTGATCACTCCATTTTGTTCCATTTTTATACTGCATAAAATGACCAGAAAGTATGTGGAAAGAGGCTCAGAGATGTGCTCTCTGCATGGCCAGAAATGCCCTAGAAATAGAATGCATCTCAGAGCATCTAAACCCCTGGGGCTTCCGGGGCCTAGGCGGCCCCTGGACCCCGGCCTATTTGCCCTGTGATAGTACATGGGGGAGACGCCCTGTTTCCTGATTCTGGCTAAACCCCTGGGGGGACACGATGTCTCACCTACCAAAATGTAGGTCAATTGTAGGCCCCAAAATCGTGAAATTGTTGAAAATCATGATTTTTTTAGTCCATTGATACATTAGAGGGACATGATGTGTTACATACCAAAATGTGGGTCAAAGGTCAAGGTCACTGGGACCCCAAAATCAAGAAATAATTAAAAGTCACATTTTCATATGCCTGTCGAAGACGAGGTCTTGTAATGCGATGTAATGTCTATTCATCCATTAACATTTGTTGCCCATGCCATATCTCTAGTTTCAAGGTATGGATTGGTAGCAAACTTTGAGTATACCTTACTCGCATGGCAAAGAGGAGCCATACATACAGGTTTGCTTCATCACTTCCTTCTTCTTTCATGAAAATTATCTTGCCTGAAAGGAATCCATTTGGAGGAAATCTACTATTTTCTTATGTTTGACTATTGTCGATTTCACTGTGGGATATGTGAGCTCTCGGCTCTTGCTTCAAGGTCAACTAGTTACCAAGATGTGGTATATGTTACATTCTCAGAAGCACAAAATTGTAGACCTTTCTCTGGATTGCTAGTTACCAATTGGAATCAAGGCTATTGAACAACCTTGAAATTTGGACAATGTAATTCCAGATATACAGGCGTATATTGAGGCCCCTTGGGCTCTTGTTTATGAGTGGATTCATTTGGGGGAAAAGATGTGTTGCATATCAAAAATTAGGTCAGCGGTCACTGTGACCCCGAATTCAAGAAATCATTAAAAGTATATATTTTTGGTTTGAGCAGATCTATACATTAGGGAACAGGATGTGTCACATACCAAAACGTAGGTCAAGGTCAAAGGTCAAGGTCACTGTGACCCCAAATCCTTGATATCATGATTCTGTGTCTGCAGATACATAAGGGGAGACATGAGTCGTGTACCAAAATTTAGATCAAGGTCAAAGGTCAAGATCACCCCAAAATCAGGAAATCATTAAAAGTCAGATTTTATATGCCCATCGAATACAAGGCAGGCCATGACATTTGAAATCCTTGCGTAACCCCAAAAAAGGTTACGGGTACTGCAGGTGCGTAACCTATGGGTTAGGTTATGTGAAACTTGACTGTGTAACCCAAAGGTTCCGTGAAAAGGTTACGCCTGCAGAATTTAACAAAATGGTGTATGTCATCAATGTATTAGCATTAGCCAGAACCTGGGTTAAATGGACTCTGTCGCCACTTTATGGACTCCTGTTTTGGTCCTTAAAAGAATCCGACTTGAAAAGTTTTATAATTATAGTAAAACAGTGTATTTTTTTTATTATTTAATCATTTTGGTCAAGACATTTAGCAATATTTCTACCATAATCTGAATACATGAGTTTGTGTGATGTGGTTGAATACTGGCAGAGGTCAGTCTTTGGAGGTTGACAAGTTACGAAAGTATTAAAATGAAAACTGGACTCCGCATAAGCTCCTTCTGTCATGTACGCCAATGAACTACAGTTTTCTGTTTGAATTTTAACTTTAGAACATAACCGGTAGTTTTATTTCAAAGTCTATCTCACAACTATAAATCAGCGAAGAAAACCACATGGTAAATTTGTGCTCGTATTCCCGTCGTCCTGCCAACTGAAACAGAAACATGGAGTTTGACATGTCTATGTACATGTAGTCTCTTGCTGAAGTTCATGTTGGGACTAGTACAGTTGCACTTCACAGGTTGTACAGATTTCCCATCAATCAGCGACCAATGGGAGCTCTTGATTTGGTGTTAGCCAGTCTTCTGTTGTAAAGCACGTGTCGCAGACTGTATTCGCCCTATGACTGTAGTCAAGACCCTGTCGTTATATCGTGATCTGCGCATGACTCACACCTCAGTTTAGTTCTGCTTCCTGGATCAAGAGTGCAAAGAAAGCGATGATTTTTTTGACAACATTGATTTTCTGGGCGAGTTAACTTAAAAATCGCATGCCTAGTAGCTTTTAGTGGCAGTGATCTCTCACCCTTCTTTACAAGGACCAAGACAATACCAACAACAACAAAAACGAGTGTAACTCACGACTCGCATAACCGATTTTCCATTCGCGGGAATTTGATTCTGCATAACCGATACGTGAACGAAACGATCGTTTGCGTCAAATGTCATGGCCTGCAAGGTTGTATAATCCGATGATGAGTTCTGTCCATCTATCCGTTTATCCATCCATTAACATTTGTTGTCTGTGCGAGTTATGGATTGATACCAAACATTAGGTATTACCAAGGCTTACTCGAAGGCCAAAAAGGTACCCTATTCATTTTGCGGTCAAAGGTCAAGGTCACAGCCCCCAGAATTTTAACTGACTATTAGTTGTCTCCCCTACATGTATATGGTGTTTATCCTGTGGGAGTTGTCTCCCCTGTTTGATTCATGTATGAAACAGCTACATTCAGATAAATTGTTTTGAAATAAAAACCATACATTTACTATTTTAACTGGGAGAGGGTACCTTTCTGAACTTCATCTTCTTATTAACTCTAGAACAAAGGTCCATCACTTTTTTTCACATTTTACATCCTTCATGAAAAATTTTCTCACCTGAAGGGAATCTTTTTGAAAGAAAATTTGACTATTGTCGATTTCGTTGTGGGATATGTGAACTCTCGGCTCTTGATTCAAGGTCACCTAGTTACCAATAGTTAACCCCCATTTATTTTACCATTCAATGTCATAAATGTTACGTTCTCGTAAGCACAAAATCTTAGACCGTTCTCTGGATTGCTAGCTACCAATTGGGACCAAGACAATTAAACAACCTTGAAATTTGGACCAGTGTAATTTCAGATGTATGGGCTTATTTTGAAGCCCCTTGGGCTCTTGTTCATTCCTGTTTTGCTTAGGTTGCCCACTCTTGATTCCTTGTTTCCTGTCAGCTGCCAACATGTCATTTTACCTGCTGCTTGTTTTTACATTATTTTCATTATAAATTTTGCATTTCTTCTTACTTTGGTGCACTTTCCAAACACATGCAGTTTCTCATGTTGGACATGTTGAAATCAGTAAAATGTTCAAGCAATGAACACTTTTCATCAAATCACATATTAGAAAACCAGCAGTTTTGAAATTTGAACTTGTGTTGTATGTATGCGCTTCCCTCTATAATTACACAACCTGTTGGTTGTAGTACTGATGAAGTTATTTCCTAAGAAGAGGCTTGGCCCACATTTACAGACACGTTGAGTTGACTCAGTAAGATTTTCTTATCTCAACTTTGTCCATCAGGCTGAAGTCTTAAGTTCGCCACTGATGCTGTACTGACCAGTATGTTTAGTGCACAACTGTATCGTATTTTAAACATACAATATTATCATGATCTTCAGGCTTTGTATTGTAACAGGAATCTGAATCTTACCTCCGTCTGCTTTACTCTCTCTCAAAATAATTGTTAAATTTGTGCAAACTGTACGAAAATTATAACTTCAAGTTTGTATTTGTTTAAAGTTAGAGTCTGTCTAGATCATCCTCGTAATTCTGGGGAAAGCAAATCCTGATATTAGAATTGTTTGTCAGGTTTGTGCGGAGTGTAATTTCAGTGATCTGTGTATTTCAGCTGACGAGGAGTTTGATGAGCTATGTTTTGAGTTTGGTCTGGAACTGGATGAGGTGGTATGTACATGTATTCTAATCTGACTGGAGATCTGAATAAACTGTCAATTTAGGCATGTTTTATGTCAGCTTGTACAATTTTTATGAGATTTCATCTTCAGGATCATAGCTAGACTCTCAAAACATGTGTCTTAAGTTTGGTTGCTGCAGTCAGTTGTGTGCATGGACAAGCCCAGAAGTATGTTCTTTTATTGGCATAATGCATACAATAGGTCATTTAACCCTCTATCAATCTGTTTTATGGTTCAAGCAGAATACTGCAATCTCCAAGGCTATGAACAGGCTCTGTTTGGACATGTTACATTTCATTTCACTTGATGTACTTTAGCCTATAACAACAGGTTAGAGAGAACCACCTCTCTAAAATGGAGGTAAAAAAAAGTAGTTTTTTGCTTAATAACTTTGAACATATTCATCATAATGCCCGAAAATCTTCAGGTGACTTACTTTATATATTGCTACATGTCGTAACAGTGGTTTTTCAATGAAAGTGTGCATAGTTTATTTGTTAATAGAGAACAAAACATGCCATCTATTGTTATGCAAATTACATGTAGATAGATGATAATTTGTTCTTTCAATACCATCCCAACACGGATGTGTCCATGGTCGCTTATGGTGGATGTCTCTTCATTCGATATATTCTTGAATTTATTGGACAAAAACAACCTTTTTTACCTCTATTTTTAGAGAGGTGGTTCTCTCTAACCTGTAGAATAGAAGGAGTCCACTGACAGGACTTCTACATGTCCTAGGTGTGAGGAGATTGCCATGTTTCAAATCGCTTTTTGTCCGTGGTCCATCCGTCCGTAAACAATTCTTGTTATCGCGATTTCTCAGGAACTACTGCATGGATCTTTCTCAAATTTGGTACACAGGTTCCCCTTGGGGTCTAGTTGTGCAAGATACCTTTTCCGGTCCGATTCGAAAATCCAATATGGCCACAAGGCGGCCATCTTGGATTTCCCCATGAAACCTTGTTATTGCGATTTCTCAGGAACTACTGCATGGATCTTTCTCAAATTTGGTACACAGGTTCCCCTTGGGGTCTAGTTGTGCAAGAAGCCTTTTCTGGTCCGATTCGAAAATCCAATATGGCCGCCAGGCAGCCATCTTGGATTTCCCCATGAAACCTTGTTATCACGATTTCTCAGGAACTACCGCATGGATCTTTCTCAAATTTGGTACACAGGTTCCCCTTGAGGGTCTAGTTGTGCAAGATCTCTGGTCCGATTCGAAAATCCAATATGGCCACCAGGCAGCCATCTTGGATTTCCCCATGAACCTTTGTTATCGTGATTTCTCAGGAACTACTGCATGGATCTTTCTCAAATTTGGTACACAGGTCTAGTTGTGCAAGATACCTTCTCTGGTCCAATTCAAAAATCCAATATGGCCACCAGGCAGCCATCTTGGATTTCCCCATGAACCTTTGTTATCGTGATTTCTCAGGAAGTACTGCATGTAATGGATCTTTCTCAAATTTGGTACATAGGTTCCTCTTGGGGTCTAGTTGTGCAAGATACCTTTTCTGGTCCGATTCGAAAATCCAATATGGTCACAAGGCGGCCATCTTGGATTTCTCCATGAACCTTTGTTATCATGATTTCTCAGGAACTGCTGCATGGATCTTTCTCAAATTTGGTACACAGGTTCCTCTTGGGGTCTAGTTGTGCAAGATACCTTTTCTGGACCGATTCGAAAATCCAATATGGCCACCAGGCAGCCATCTTGGATTTCCCCATGAACCTTTGTTATCGTGATTTCTCAGGAAGGATCGCATGGATCTTTCTCAAATTTGGTACACAGGTTCCCCATGGGGTCTAGTTGTGCAAGATACCTTTTTCGATCCGATTCGAATATCCAATATGGCCACAAGGCGGCCATCTTGGATTTCCCCATGAAACCTTGTTATCGCGATTTCTCAGGAACTACTGCATGGATCTTTCTTAAATTTGGTACACAGGTTCCCCTTGGGGTCTGGTTGTGCAAGATACCTTTTCTGGTCCGATTCGAAAATCCAAGATGGCTGCCTGGCAACATGGCCACCAGGCAGCCATCTTGGATTTCCCCATGAACCTTTGTTATTGTGATTTCTCAGGAAGTACTGCATGGATCTTTCTCAAATTTGATACACAGGTCCCACATGGGGCCTAGTTGTGCAAGATAACTTTTTTGGTTGCGCTTCAAATGAATACAGTATTTCAGAGTTGTGACATTGCATCACGAGAGTAGGCGGATCAAACGGTGGGGCATATTGTATATATTGACTATAGAAAATATCCATACCTTCACCTTGTATATCAAGGAGTGCAAATGATTCCGAATTAAAATGTATTTCTTCAAATTTTAAATCAGTTTACTTTAGTCCATGCCATTGCAAGTGAACTGCCCCACCGTTTCGTCTGCCGACGGGTCGGCTACACGAAGGGACGTCACTCTTGTGACACAACATCACAACTCGACAACTGTAGACTACTGCGTTTTTCGATCCAAGAGAGATAATCAGGATTCAGACACTTTCAAAGTGTCAACATTACTGCACAGACCGGATCCCTTCAGTATTAAGTTTTGTACCATCTTACTATTTTCGAGCATGGTATCTTAAAAAAGATAACTCAAACTAGCCCAGTAAACAGAACAGAAATAGCATTCGTTCCTCATTATAAAATCTTAAGTATGTTTCATAGCTCATGCAAAAGTGTCAAAGAGATTTGTCTTCGCTTCCAGTACCCAATGAGGACACGTGCGGAAAAAAAGGGCACGTGCGGAAAAAAAAAATACTACAAAACGAAGATGAAGGATCCTCTGGACATTCACTTTCAGACTAACTTTGCTCATTTCACTTGTACTATAACAACCGACATCAAGTACAGTTTCTAGAAATCTTGAAACTCCTGAAACTTAGAAAGATAATATTTTGGTGTTTTCCAGTGTCCATTTTTCGATCTTTTTCGCTCAAATTCGAAATTATGCAAACAAAATTATAAATCATTCGTTTGTTCTTAGTAACAATGGACAAAAAGATCCTCTTGTCATTAGCTTACAATTATCGGACAATGGTGGGCGTCAAGATCCTTCAGGATCTCTCGTTATACCAGCCAATCTAGCAAATTTCAATATACAGTGAAACATGTGTAAACTGACCAGGGCTTCGTTTCTAGCGAGAGTAATAGCCCACCTGCACGCAAACACTCATGTAAATTCATGTCACCATAGTGATTTTTAGCTCACGTAAGCTGTCACATTTTATATTGTATTATATCATGTATATTGCAACCACTGACACCTGACTTCCAGATATCCTCTCCTAAATATTTCGACATAAGATATTTTTAACTAGCGCACTAATTCCAAACACCAAGCCCTGCTTACCATGCTTTGGACCAGGTTATAATGTCAGTTTCTATGGGGTTAATTCTGGTTTATTAAGGTTCAAAATACTTCAAATTCAAGTAGTGGGACCATGGATATTGCTGGTATTTAGAAGTTTGTCAGTTTAACCTGATGTCGATATTCACAGGTTTCACTGTATTTTCTTTGGATGGGTGACCGGGTGCTGTACTGGCTGGGCTGATCAATGTCCAAGATAATAGGAACTGTGAACACTCGTGTTCTGACACGTGGAGGCACCATCGTGATATGACTGAAAAAATGTTGAAAACGACGTTAAATCCTACTGATTCACTCACTAACTTGAAGCCTTTGTTGTTGTTCCTTTCTACTACCTTCTGTTACAGTATACATGATATACAATTCCATCGGGCTGATATTTTTTGCTGACAAGTCCACCAAACATGTAAATGTGACTGAGTTAATTAATGAACTGACTGCATGTCAGTTTCACAGTCTGTCTCGATTCATTACAGACCTCTGAGAAGGAATTGGTTGCCAAGGAGCAAGGTACTGACAAAGCTACAGGGACTTCTGAGGCCATCGTCTTCAAGATAGATATACCAGCCAACAGGTAGAATATATCTTCTTCATTATAGTTCTGAAGTATTTTCTTTCCAGGTGCTATACTGGCAGGGCTGACCCAGGATAATTAAAGAACTGTGGGAGCTCCCATGTTTTGGCACAAGTAGGCACTCATGATATGACTGAAAAATTGTATGAACGTTATGTTCAATCCTAGACTTCCTGGTGGAAGGTTACGATCAATTTTGGATGGATTGCCACAGGTTGAAATGATAAATCCTAGAGCTTTCCCTGATGTGTTAATACAGGTTAGGACTAGCCGTTGCAGTTTGTAAGCTTATATCAGTATCTGATATTACCACGATCAAATGCACTTTTAATGATATGGTATATGACACTAATATCTATTCGCATCTCTAAAAAAAAAACATTGACGAGTTTACATTGACGGTTTTGCATAAATTGATTTATTTCGAAAACATGAAGCTGCGCTATCGAAACCCCTCGGCTCTGAACCCCAGCTATTATAATGTAAGGGTGTCTCTACCAATTGATTGGCTTGTGGGAAGAAATATTTACCCCTGGTATTGTAAGTGTACTTTCTTTGAAAAAAAAAGAAGTTTTCCTCCCCTTAAATTAATTTGTTTCTGGAATAAATACATACACTATAGATATACGTTTGTTCTTCGCATTGTGTAAGAGAATAAATCAGTCATCCAATCAATAAATAAATGTGATAGTATACAAACATGATATAGAAATTATATGCAAACTTAACATAGGAATTAGTGGATTTTATTAGAATACTTTCGGACACGACTCATTTTCGATAGGCATCTAGTTCAGGTCAAGAGACACAAGTGTATCACGTTAGGATGTTGTATATGGAACGGTTCTGAAATTATCACAATAACAAATCATAAATGGATTTTTATTTGTAAAAAGGGGCATAACTCTGCAAAATATTGTCCGAGATGACTCATATTCGATAGGCTTCTGATTTACGTGAAGATAAATAGATGTAACAAGTTTGGTTGCCAGGCATGAAACGGTTCTGTAGATATCGTGGTAACGGACGGACGGACGTACAGACGTACGGACGTACGGACAGCCGTACATGATGACGACAATACCCCTAGGCCAAAGTTGGCCGAGGGGTAAAAACCGCAAACTTGCAAGTTCTGCTACTTTCCCTGTGTATTTTCTTTGAAAACTTGCTACCAATAATTAATCAGTTGACGTCTTTTATAAATGTTTTTGCCCTTCGTATTATGCTGGGATACCACAAGCCCCCTGGGGTTTTCCCCCGCCGATCAATATATCCTTCTTTATCGACATCTGTGTATATATCATTACATCGTGTGTTAATTTGTTATCAGTTTTTTGGTTGGTGAATAAAAAAAAATTCAATTCAGTAACATGAAAAGACATGTCAAATAATAAAACTTCATTTCAGTATCGTACATTTAGAAATTTCAGTAATTTGAAAATCTAACAGTTAGCAGAAAACACGATTTTGTGAATAACTTCTGCAAAACAGTTTTGCCGGCTGCTGAAATTCTTAAATGCACAACAGTTTGGTCAGTAGGCACAGGCATTCCATGTGAGAAAATGGAAATAAAAATAGTTTTGCCAGAATCCATGCATAGTCACTTTTTAGCTAAAAGTGAAATTTCAGGAAATGTTTTGCATATTATAGAAATCTAACTCAGGATTTGGAAATGTTAACTCGTCCTTTCTAACATATACATTGACAATATGATAACTACCATTTCTTCTAATTAATCAGATGGCAAAAGTAAACGTCAGACATCTGCAGAGAGAAATTCTGCTAACATTCTACTAATTTCACTAGCTGTCTTTTCAGTTCTTGGCATTAATAACATATCCATGCCACAGTATTTAGCCTCAGTTGACACGATGATGTTTTTTTTTCTGCTTCTATATCTGAAAATACTGTTCGAAAAATTAGAAGAAATAGGGTAGTGAGAATCATGAGTTCCCTTCAGAGAAGACTTGCCCAGGGTATAGTTGCATGTAGGTTGTAGGAGGTGAAGTATTTTCAACCTCTTTCTAAAGCAATAATCCATCCTATAAATCGATCAGACAACAGATTTTTTCAGTTTTGTTTTTGAAGGTTTGTTATTTAGCTTTCTTTTCAACGTTTGATAGTTAGCATTAGTTTATCCTGGAGATAACTCAGTCCTTACTGAGACTGATTTCAAACTTTTTTTGTCAAAATTTGGAAAAATGAAAAAATTTCATTTGTGTTTGAGAGGGCCAAAAATGCATTAATTATTGTAGGGTGAGGTAATTTAAGATTTTTTCATGGAATTTCATGAAATCGATTGCAGCCTGTTCCCATGGCTTGAATTTTCGATGTTTTTTTTCAGGTATGACTTGTTGTGCTTTGAGGGACTGGTCAGAGGACTGCTGGTTTTCAAGGAGAAGTAGGTTTTAATACTTGAGAAAAATGTCTGGGTCAGCATGATAATGTAGTAATTTGCTGTATCATGATATGGGATATATGTCAGTTCAAATTTGTTGGAAAGATATTTTCATTCTTAACAGTGAAATAATTTTGAGAATCAGACGATTTGATTGGACTGCGCCAATTTCTGTCATGACAAAAATGGCAAATTTCATTATACTGCCAAATTGTTACCCAGGTCATCAAATGGTACCCTTTTGTTCAGAAAATTATAATTAATTTTCACTTTTGGTTTATTTATTTCTGAATATAAAACAATGAAACCTGGCAGTATTGTAAAATATTGCTTACTGATTTCAAAATTTCTCAAGAAAAAAAAAAGAAAAAATTATACTGAAATCCTTAACTTAATTAGCATAAATTTGCATGATTAATGGCCTTATTGAGTCATAATCCTGGTTCCAGGCATTCTCAATTGAAAAATAAATGTGAGAGACATGGTTTTTTTGGTATTATTTACTTAATGTTTTTTATTTGCTGGCCTACAACTTGGATGAAACAAAGCATATCAGTGGGCATCCAATTTGACCACCAGCCATTATGGCCTTCCTGCCAAAAAGTAGTTTTTTTATTAAAGGAATATTAAACCTTGGGGAAAAAGTATGTTGCAAATGAAAAGAACCATTTCAATGATGCCTATTTATTCATTTTCCGATTGTTTTCAACTGATCAAAAAGCTGTTAAACTCTGGACAGTGACCTGTGGATGCCATTCCTCAGGCCTTGTTTTTCGTCAAAATTCATGGGAATCCAAATAGATTCTCGCAACCCAGCTCTATGGGAATCCAATGCTATCATTTCTATACAGATTGCTAATATTTTACGGGAATCTGTTGGATTCCCACAAATTATTTTGCGGAAGTGCTGGTGGGAATAGGGTTCCCGGATTCCCATGGAAAAACAAGCCCTGATTCCTCATTTATTCTTTTTGAGATTTCTCAATATTATAATTTTTTTCAATCAAATATGCTGCTAAGGGCACTGTTATATGGACTAGACATCGATGTAGAATGAAAATCTGCATGTCTGAGATGAACCAACATTGTTTATTCAACAATAACATAACAGGGCACTCTCAAGTATATATTTGACATTTTTGCTGTATATAAACGGTGGGCAGGTTGTAAAAAAAAAGACGTTTTAGCACAACAGATAAATGTTGGTGAAGTATTAAAAACTTATTTGACCCAGTTGCATAATCAATGCCCAATTAAGTAATCTATATACTTTGTTGTTTAACCAAACCTTAAAAATGCTTTCCTATCGATGTCTACTTCCCCATTGAGGCAGCATAAATGCAAATGATCTGAAAGGTTTCTGCAATAGTTGAGAGAATTGGAAAAGGAATGGTTGTAAAAGAACAACATACAAACATATTCATTAACCACATTTTATTCAGTTAAAATAAATCACAGAAATAAACAAAAATACTTTTGGACACTGTTGGAATCATTCTTTGCAACATTGCCGATGACGAAATTTTTGGTACTTATATGAGCTGTTAGCCAAAACACTGAAATGTTAAAATCACAAACAGGATGTGCAAATGTGATATATGGTTAATTTGGCAAGACTTGATGTGCTCCAAAATAAGGAAAATTCCTCCAAACTATTCAAATAGCTCGTTCTCATATTTTGTGCAGACATTTGCCTTTCCAACATGATCCTATAATTTACAAAAGATTGTTTTTCTAGTGGTACATGTATGTCATTCGGCAATATCAAATCACAGAGGCCAGTGTAATTCAATGAAGAATATTAGGATATATTTCCAGACTAACAGTACCACAGGCACAGGCAAGGCAAAATGAACCATTTACACTCATTTAGAAAATAAATCAATAATAAACTAGAAAGATATTATTATTATCCAATCATAATAATATCATATTAAACCATTGTATACCATTATAATGGACACTGTATATATAGATTATCACCACGAGTGGTCATTTATCGGATTTTTATCTCACAAGTTTGATAAAACCCATATGAAACGAGCTTTAGCAAGATTCTTATGAGTTTTAACAAACAAGTGCATGTATTTCCAGTATTGTTTTATCGTTTCGGACATGCGTGAAAAAAAGTGTCAAGGCTTGAAGTATTTTGATTTCTGACGCCCACCATTGAAAATAAATAGGAGGAAAGACTCAAAACAGACAGTCACAATGTTGAAACAAACGTGGAACATGGAGGGTCAAACGGTATTTCTGTGAATGAGAATTGAGAATGACATTCCGATTTGATGAGGTAATAATGGAAGTAGTCTGTCGTCGGTGACAGTGTGAGACTTGTTTTGATTGGTGTAAAAAACTCTCATTTGTCTGCAAATGTCAATCGAAATATACGTAACAAATATGTAAAGTCGTGATACAAGTTTTGTATCATATAGGTGTATCACAGTGGTTTTCATCTGTGATGTGAGAAACTGCCATATTGGATTACACTGAACTCCACATCATTAGACACTGCTGTCATCTTGAATCAAGTGTTAGTGGTTTTATATGCTGTGAGTGTGAATGACCCATTTGTGGAGAATGTGCCTGGATACAGATCCGATGGGAAGTGTGGGAAGACAAAAGCTATTGTGAGAATCAATTATTTTTCAGTGGCCTTTGAAGTTGTTAGTTTAACCTTTGAGAAGTCCTAAAATAATGTTCTGTCTAATAGCTGTAGGATCCCTGATAATGATGATCATTCATGTCTACTTCTTGTAATTATAGAATGGCAGCTCCGTATTACAAGATTGTTCAACCAATCAGTGGTTCACCACAACAGATGATTGTCCAGCCTGCTGTAAGTGTCACCCATACACACACATATACCCATGCTCGCAATTATTCTGCCATCTTCTCAGATCAAGTATGCATATAGTCTTTTCACACTTAGTAATGTTGGGACTGATTCTCGCTGTATAGACCTCCTCAGTGATGGGGTCAGGATGGAGTGTATATTTTCCCCTCGGCCAAAATTTGTTCGAAGGGTATTGTCGTGGCCATGTACGTCCGTCCGTCTGTCTGTCCATCCATCACGCCTTTCTTGTTACCAAGATATCTTTAGAACGACTTACCCTCGGCACAGCAAACTTACAGTGCGCATCCATATGCTCATTACCCAGAACCCTATTGAATATGGACCCGATTGGTTGAAAACTTTGTCGGCCATCTTTAATTTATGCGTAATCATCACAGCTGTCTCGTTACCAAGATATCTTCAGAACAACTTACCCTAGGCACACCAAACTTGCAGTGCACATCCATATGCTTGTGACCCAGAGCCCTATTGAATCAGGACCCGATTGGTTGGAAACTTTGGCGGTCATCTTCAATTTGTGCGAAACCGTCACAGTTTTCTCGTTGCCAAGATATTTTAGAACGACTTACCCTAGGCACACCCAACTTGCAGTGCACATCCATATGCCTGTGGCCCAGAACCCTATTGAATCTGGACCAAATTGGGTGAAAACTTTGGCAGCCATTTTTAATTTATCCGAAACCATTAATCTTGTGTATCTCGGGTACCATTTACCTGTTCAGTGTGAAACTTGATATAGATAGCGATGCATCAAGAAACTTCAAAGGAATGACCAAACCAGCATCAAGAAACTTCAAAGAAATGACCAAACCAGTTTCCCTGATTTGGTGGAAATCTTGGCGGCCATCTTTAATTTATGCAAAATCTTTAATGATGCCATTTGATACTAGCCATTAAAGTGTTCTATACGAAATTTGGTATACAGCATGGATGTATCAAGCGACTTGCAATGAATAACCACATCAGTTCCTCTGAGCGGCGAGATGGATGGGCGGTCATCTTTAATTCATGCAAAATCATTAATAATCTCTATCTCTGATACCATTCAAGTGCTCGATGTAAAATTTGGTATACATCATCGATGCATCAATAGTCACCAGTTGATTGTTGTCATCAACTGCTTGTTCATCAATCAGAGCCTCATTCATATACTTCCAAGGCCGAGGGGTTCTCAGTGCTCTGCACGGTTCATGTTTCAGAGTTGATATGTTTTACGGTAAGGTTCTAATAATTCAATGACACTTAGACTGGAGGTTTGACCGGAGGATAATTAGGCCGAAAGACATTCAGACTGGAGGATACTTAGACTGGAGGACACTTAGACCAGAGGACTCTCAGACCAGGAACCGTCATTGCGGAGGACACTTAGGCGGAGGACACTTAGATGGGAGGACACTTAGACCAGAGCACATTAGACTGGAGGACACTTGGACTGGAGGACAATTAGACCGGAGGACACTTTACACTGAAGGACACTCTGATTGGAGGACACTTAGACGGGAGGACACTTAGACGGGAGGACACTTAGACCAGAGGACATTAGACTGGAGGACACTTGGACTGGAGGACAATTAGACCGGAGGACACTTTACACTGGAGGACACTCTGATTGGAGGACACTAAGACCGGAGGATACTTAGTCAGAGGACACTCAGATCAGAGGACACTTGCTCAGACACTTAGACCAGGGGTCACTCAGACCGGAGGACACTCAGACCGGAGAACACTCAGACCGGAGGACACTCAGACCGGAGAACACTCAGACCTGAGAACACTCAGACCTGAGAACAATTAAGACTGAATGCTGCTGCATTGAAAACTCACTTTAGAGCGACTCATCTATTGTGCAGTCAATATTTTGTCCCCCTAGTTATTATAATGAGGGACCAGTGTATTTTGAACCATATAAATGCTATAGCAGCTAATGAAAGTCCTATTTCTCTTGCAGACTGCCCTTGTTAGACCATTTGTTGTAGCTGCTGTTTTGCGGAATATCTCCTTCACTGAGGTTTGTTCATGTGTAGTTACTTTATAAAGGATTGTCCTTATTCCGTGAACAGTCAGGGGACTAAACTTAGAGAAGTTATAAATTTATAACCTCTACAAGTGATCAAAATCTTCGCTGCTCACAAATAATAATATTTCATCCAATAGTAAAGTCACAGAGTGTAATGACTTCTGTTGATTCATTCTGTAGCCATGGTAGCTGGTCCCCTGAATGGTAAAGTTTATGGGATCAACAGAACTTTTCCTCAGGCATGTCAGGACAGATAATTCCTACATGATCAGATCATAAGATATCCACAGGCTTCATTGAAGACATTGTAGCTCAACATTCTACCAGCCAATCATTAATGTGGAAGACCATCAAAATGTAATATTTGATGATACATTTTTCTAACTTGTGTCAAGACCTGTATATGCATTACTGACCTGTGTGGAAATGACAATTTGGTATTGCAGTAACCCCCCACCAAGCATTTAGTAATATGAGAAATAATTTTTGAGAGGATGCAGTCTGTGAGAACTTGAATCAAACTAAGGAGTAGCTATTCCCATCTGAACTGTGTTGGTAGTCCATAGTTTTGATTCTTGATAATGCCTACTTTATTCTTTCTCTGAAATATTATTTCATCTTTGTCAGTGGACACAATTTTTCTGTCTTGTTGATTATCTGAAGGTTTTAGACAATCTGGTCTTTGCCAAATTTTCAAGTTAATTCTTTGGCAGTACATCTGGTACACTTCAGATCAGCTGAAAGGTTAATGTTAGCGCACCAATGGCGCGCAAACGAAGTGCGCCAACACAAAGGTATAGCGCGCCAATGCCCATGATTATCGGCTGGCCATTGTTCTAACTCTGTTGAATGTAGTCCGTCGACATGACTGAACACAGGCCGCGCGCTATCAGCACGGTCAGACAATGGCTGGAAGCGAGCTGCTTTGTTAGCGAGCGATCGTTCACGCGACAGAGCTCAAGAAAATCAGTTGGGAGTCCACGTGGCATTAATCGGCACGAATTTGTAAAAGGAAATAGATTTAAGATTTATTTTAATAATAAACACTGCTTGCAAAATGGATTGTAATTTGTGCTTCGTCGGACACCTGCTTTCAAAGTTGACCCAGACTTGCGCGTCTCACGGAATAGCTTTTCTGGTATTAAAGAATATGTATTTGTTTATTGGAAGTTTTATCTTACGGCCGCTTCTCATACAGATGCGCAAGTTCAAGTCATTCGTTTTTATATATTCAAAATTCTTGCAAATTGTTTAATTATTATTTATAGCTGAAGTCCCTCCCTCCATCCCCGACATCAAAACCAACATTTCAAATGTGTTAATGTATACTTCCTGTCGAACAGTATAACGAATGTTATATTGTCAGCAAGAAAACAACACTGTAAAGATTAATAATCTCGTTAAGTTTGGCGTAAACAAGTGGAGAATATAAACATAACAGTGCATTCTCTCTCTGACGGGGTAAAGCGATATCCCGCTTTCGTCCAACAAAATGCGCGTCTGTGTCTCATTTGAAAAGAAATGAAATGGCATTAACTTATTGTTTATGTAGAAATCTCTGTTATTGTTTCTTTTTTGTTATTTAGCTGGAACGATGGATGTGTGGGCCATAAATGTTAATTCTTATTTTCTCATCGGAAGTTTCGTGTGCAACCTTTAACAGTCGGTCGGTAACGAATAAAGAGAATATACAATTGGAGTATTTGTCATTCTCTGCAAGGGGCTAATTGATCTTTTGAGTTTCTGTGTATATTTTGGTTAGGCGGTTGTAACAAGACAAGCCAAAGAGACAACTAGTCTGACCGAGCACTGCATGTTGCCCCGATTATGACCTCGACTTGCCCGTGTGTCTGAATTTATACGAAGCTGTATTCATTTGAAATGTTACGTTCAACCGTTTTACTGACCGTTCTGAAAGAGGAGGCGGCCTTCGCAATTTGCACACACCAACGTTTTATGAATTCTGATAATATATTTATCTTTGGGGAAACTTTTGGTAATGAAGATTATTCGTAGTCTCAACCGAATGTTCACAAGACGGCCGAGTTTCCTTGGAGCGCAAACAAAAAATAATAGATAATCATTTACAGCATTCTTATTGAAGTCAAATATTCTATATATTTTTTTAATTACTTAGCCAGTAATTTAAACTGTAGAATAGATGGTGCATCCCCGACATCAAAACCAACATTTCAAATGTGTTAATGTATACTTCCTGTCAAACAGTATAACGGATGTTATATTGTCAGCAAGAAAACAACGCTGTAAAGATTAATAATCTCGTTAAGTTTGGCGTAAACAAGTGGAGAATATAAACATAACAGTGCATTCTCTCTCGGACGGGGTGAAGCGATATCCCGCTTTCGTCCAACAAAATGCGCGTCTGTGTCTCATTTGAAAAGAAATGAAATGGCAGAGTGGAAGACGGCAGAGTTTCCATGGAGCGCAAACAAAAAATAATAGATAATCATTTACAGCATTCTTATTGAAGTCAAATATTCTATATATTTGTTTAATTACTTAGCCAGTAATTTAAACTGTAGAATAGATTGTGTTCTTGCCGTACACCGCTAGAGGGGAACTCTTTGAAAACAATTCAGTGTTAAGCGGTGACGGCTGTTAGCCCGCAATCCGCCAACGGGGAGCCTTTGTTTACCGCCGACATGCTCACAATGGTTCAGTGGTTTGACCGGACTATATTCTACCGGCACGTGGCGGCAACGGTCACATCATGGGGGGTGTAATAAGTCTTGGTGATTAGGCCAGCACGTTGGCGCGCTAACGGCGCGTAAACACTGTTCACTAATTGGAAGTTTAAGCTGATCTGAAGTGTAGGTGAATTGAGATGTGCTTTGACAGTGGTTCATTCATTCACTCACTCTTCTATTTCTTTAACATGGGGCAGGTTTTTAACTAGTGTAAATATGATATATGTGGATAGAATTATCCTGCAGTTCTGAGAATGGGTCACTATGCTTACATTTGTGATAATTTTGGCTACTTCAAGTCAAAATTAGTCCAGCGAATAAACAAATCGCTGTAAAGTACGTCACAATGTCTTGCCGGAGCTATTGCCACAGTTCTATTGTCAAAGGATTAACTTGAATTTTGTGCAAAGACCAGATTTTCAGTACATTGTGCTGCAAGTATTGAAGATACATTGTTCAGGTATTCTTCAACAGGTATGAAGATATATATATGTATATATCATGTATATATAAATGGTTGTTCCATTGTAGGAGAGGTATAAAAGCTTCATAGATCTCCAAGATAAGTTACATCACAATCTATGCAGGTATGATCTTACTCACTTTAATAACATAACAAATGAATGGTATGTTTTGTTATTGAGGTAACAAAAAATATATGCACTAGTACCATTTTCTGCCATATGTGTGCATTCATGCTCCATGTTGCCCAGATGTAAACTGTATATAACTGCCATTGTGTGCATTCATGCTCCATATTGCCTAGCTGTAAAGTGTTTATAACTGCCAATGTGTGCATTCATGCTCCATGTTGCCCAGATGTAAACTGTGTATAACTGCCAATGTGTGCATTCTTACTTCATACTGCCCAGCTGTAAACTGTTTATAACTGCCAATGTGTGCATTCATGCTCCATACTGCCCAGCTTTAAAGTGTTTATAACTGCCAATGTGTGCATTCATGCTTCATGTTGCCCAGACGTAAACTGTGTATAACTGCCAATGTGTGCATTCATGCTCCATACTGACCAGATATAAAGTGTTTATAACTGCTAATGTATGCATTCATGCTCCATATTGCCCAAAAGTAAAGTGTTCATACCTGCCCTTTGTATGTGTTTTACCACTAACCCATTCTGTCATAGTTGTGATATGTCTTCTGCCATCCGACAGGAAGCGAGCCTTGGTTGCCATAGGAACTCATGACCTTGACACCATTGAGGGACCATTCATTTATGATGCTAAAGTACCAGATTCAATCAAATTTAAACCCTTGAACCAGACAAAGGAATACACAGCAACTGAACTGATGGAATTATACAAGGTATTCTAACTTTCATTCATATTCTACTCAATGCATTAAATGGTACTAAATTGTAGAAAATCCAGTTCATAGATCATTTTTGGTTGGTTTGAGAAAGTTTTGTCCTTCAATATGTAATTATTTCGGACAGTGTTAATACGGTAATCGCTTTTTACGCTAATCTTTGCAATAATACAGATCAATCCCCCTATCAAAATTCAGTCACCCCCAATTTGGGGAACAAAATTCAACTGGCTGTTCTAATGAATTTCATCACCCTCTAAATTCATTGAAGAAATAATGGATTATATGCATGATTTTGAACCATTTTCCTGTTCTAATAAATTTATTCACCCCTGATTTTATCGTAGAAAATTTCACTTCATGTGATTGAATTAGTCATACATCAGTGCACTTGTTGGATCGCCGAAACAACAAACCTATTGTCTAGGGATTGAAGTGCAAGAGTGGAATTGGGCTCAATATCATGATGAATGTGGTGTGCAGTATATACAATATTATAATGAGAGATAGGTCTAGTCTTATACAGAAGTTCTAGTTCTGTCAGTGGTGTTATCCGGGGTTTGTCCTGTATTGACACTTTGTGACATACGGTAAATCCTCTAATAATTCGATCACTGGAAGTGATATTTGAGGTGATAAAACAGTGGGGTGATCAATTTTTATTGTAAATCAGGTAAACCCGAAAGTCCTGAATAATGAGAATGAACCAGCAAGGGTCCAGTTTCCAACACCGCAATTGTTTCAAATTTACGCAGCCGATTTTATTGAAAAAAAAAATTCTTTAGATCCAGTCTGTGATGTTTGTAAAATAAACTAAACAATTTGAGAACACTGGAATTCCGTCTGTAGCGATAGACGAAGAGTGGAAATTTATTCCTCACCGCCAGCTCTGCTCTGCTCTGCTGCCATGCTTGTACTAGCAAAAGCCGAGAACCCTATTTTACTCATTCGTCTAACAAAGGCACTAAGGTTCCCGATCTAGTTGATCGGTTATTCTTAGCTTAGTGTATTGACTTCGTTGACAACAAGAACAACGCTTCGGAAACTGAGTTTTTGTGAAAATGTTTAGTGTTTCACCTCTAAATTTTATACTTTTTAGTTTTTTACGATCAGTTTTCAATTTTTGAGATATTCATACCATCGTTACAGTAGTGAAACTCAACTATGAATCTCTGGTCAACATGTGCACATCAGCTGCATGTGATGACATTTTTATGACAAACGGGGTCTGCTAGAAATCGGGGGTGATTGAATTATAATTTATTACAACTTCCGATCAAAATCGTGGGTGTTCGATTCCCGATAGGGCAATCGATTTATTAGAGGAATTACCACTGACAGCATCCAACATGGAGTCATGAATTGTAATATCCATCTGATGTTGACATTTTCTTTTTTTGCCCAACGGTGAGCAGATTCCTATACTTCACTATGGGGATCTGTTAGTTACAGATTATTGCTCGAGTTTAAGTTGTTGATTGTACAAGTAATGTCCACTTGTTGAAGATATCCCTTTTATTCTAAATAGATAATATGTAAACTGCCCCTTGTCTTCTCTGACAATCATGACAACGTCGCTGCAGAATGAAGAGACATCATTGCTGTGACACCATGTTGTAACTTGAGAGTCTATTGTTGAATCTATTTCCTGTGTTAATGAGTTGATGTTTAGAATATTTTCTGCCATTTTATTTTTAGTCTGATAATCATCTGAAGCACTTCCTGCCCATCATACGAGATAAGCCAGTCTACCCGATCATCTTTGATAAACATGGAGTGGTCCTCTCCATGCCTCCTATCATCAATGGTGAGATCTTTACTGGCTTTAGGCTAGGATTTCAGTCAAATTGGCTTTCTCCTCTCTGCCGGCCAGTTTGTGTTTTGTCCGAGCTCCTACCACATTGACGTCCGAGTAACACAAATTATGCTGCCATTCTATGAAAACCGGATTTGAGCCTCGCTGGTGCATACGTCATGTATGTGAAAGTTTGCCTTTAATTGCCGATGGGCAGTGGTTCCCTCTGGGTAATCCAGCTTCCTCCACCAACCAAACTGGCTGTCATCATATGAGTGAAATATTTAAACCTTGATCGGGACATTACAACAAATTCCCTCCTCCCCCTCCCCTTCTATGAGGAACAGTAATGAATAATTTTTCTCCATCATGTTCATGGTCAGTCCAGTTTTGACCAGATCCATTGCATCAATAAGAATGACCCATTCTGTGGATGTGAGTGATTGAAATGAATACTTTCCAGTTCACTGATCTCATGATACAAAACATTCCTAATAAGGTTCAACAAACTTGTGCACTTATGTATCAATGAAATTGACATCTACTTCACTCCAAACAGAAAACGGGATCAGTTGTCGTTCATTAAAAAAAATAAAATAAAAGCACTTGTAACTGATGAAAGCTGTAACAGTTCTTGTTGAACCGGGCTGATCAAGAAGGGAAATTAAATGTATGTCGGGTATTAAAGTGTTGTAGAATGGCCAAATGATAAAAAATGTTTTTACCTGAGACTGGGTTCCTGCACAGCAATGTAGTGGCAGATTTCTCATCATTACTTGGGAGATAGATCATTAATAACCTGAACCATGTCAGACATGAGCAGTGTGACTAGCGTCACAGGACCTACGAAGTACAGTAGGCATTAGGACTCGCGAACTGAACTCTTGGAAATCCCCACCCCCAGTTGAAATCCTGCCTATATATTAAGATGGGCACCGCCCAAGTCAGAATCGCCAGTGATGTTCATCAAAAATCACCAGAAATTTTCACCAAAAGTAGGTCAGCTCAGAACTTGTTGGTAACAGTCTCCTAATGCGCCTTCATTCCAAAATAAACAACGATCGCCGATTTAATTCTTCAATTTTTTAATTAAAGGAAACAGATTGAATAATATAGGTTCAGTAGATTTCAAGCTTTACGTGTGAAAATACATTTACATCTCTTTAATGGTTTTCAGTGCCCTTGTACATGATCAAAACAACTTTTTGAATCACATTATTTTTCCAACAATACAACAAATTTTTATATATAGTACTATAGTAGAAAGGTAGCATTTATGTAGTTTACGGTAATTCAACTCAAGACTAACACCTTCTCTGCACAAGATAATAATGATTCTATGTCATTCTCCTGAGCATAACCGGTACAAAGACGAATAAATAGCGTCTCTACATCACGTTGTTATCTAGATATATGAGACAACACATTTTGGGTATCGGCAATCTGATGAATGTACTATTCCGGTTTTCTTGTTTCACATTATATTCTATGGCGGTTGATCGGTGATTTTCTTCATTGATAAACCTTAAACCACCTCAGCTTCGTTGTGTGAATCGGAATTGCATTGCTGTGACACACCAACACACTCCGTGGCAGTGATTCTGTATCCCCTAATCAAGGAATCAAAATGGATCAAGATTTGAAATGACAAGAAAAATTTAGACATATTTTGTTTACACATGTAATTTTTTGTTTAAATTATATCCAAGTGTGATATATAGTCAATATTCAAGAGGTACAAAAAAAACTCAAGTTATCATATTTTCACATCATGATCAAAGTTACTTTATCTAGTTAAATTCTACCAAAAGAAGACCCTTTAAACATGCCGTCATGGCTTTGTTTCACCCTCAGTAAACTTTTATCATTGTCGCTCACACAGACTAATCTGAAGGATGATACCACATCTTTCTTTCTTCTGCTGGGTTATTGCACCAGGTTGACTTAATTGGTTGATGTAGGATATTTCACCATCAGTGGGTAATTTGACCTGAATTTGAAGCCTGATGTGGTCAATGATGAAATGTTTGGATGTGAAATAGGATACACGTTAAAGGCTACAGTTTACATATATCTATAACAATATACTGAATTGTGTGTATTGAGGCTGCCATTACGGATAGCATATCCCACCACTGTGTTATATATACAGTGAAACATACAGCCAAGGGTTTCCGATGGGCATGACAGTGTACTCGCTGAGTCATCAATAAATAATAAAAAAAATAATTATAAATCAAATTTTAATCAGAATTCGGTCAACTCAGAACTTGCTGATAACAATGCCCTAATGCACGTTCATGCCAAAAATCAAGGTTCTAATGTCAACGGTTCTCCTTATTTTGCCGACGAAAGGATTCAGATGGACTGACTCACTCACTCATTACCGGACAATTTGCGATCTGTAGCCTACTTCGTAGGAAAATGAACTGTCGTGGTAGTTGTGGGGATAGCATGATAGGGGAAGCCCCAGCTCTAAGGTTTGGGGTCAGACCCTCCCAGCGTTTACCAGATACTGCCCCTCCAAGGCCATGGGGTTCTCTGCAGAGCTTTGCATGTTCATTTTCGAAATTGAGTATTTTTTCCTGATTGCAACCATTTGTTTTAATGTATAAAATCATCATGGTCATAGGCTACTTGAATTTTTGTCAAAACTTCCAGTACATACAGATTTGAGGATTGGAATTGAGTTTTTGAGTGAATTTTGACACAGATTAGCAGTGACAAAAAAAGAGACTTGTATTAATCGCTACATTGACAGTTACGGTAATTTCCCTATTAATTCACCTTCCAAATTTAATTCGAAAACGGCCGATTTTTCCCCTGTCGTAATTTTGTCCATCCTAATAAAACGAAAACGGGAGCATTTTCAATATACCCGTGAAACAATAAATTCGAACACTCCCGTTTTCGCCACGGATTTCGTGCCGATGAAAGTAAAGTGAATAGGCCTATGTTATTAGACGCTTACTAGAATCTCGTATAGTATATATCGCTGTATGCTATTATTTGTAAACGCAGAGAAACAACAGGGAATGGTACAATATAATCAGACTGAATTACTATTACTTACAGTCTATAAGGAAAAAAATTGATTCAATTAACTCCGCAGTCCTGTAATTTTATCCTAACTTGATCGCGTTTCGCCGCAGTCTGGGAAAATATATACGCTAGTCCCCCGCACGTGATCGAGTGTCTGCACACGGCCCGCTATTGAATCATTCTTCAGTTTCCAGCATTCGTATATCAAATATCTTTTTTTCAACCAGCATTCCTTTATTTGAAAAACACGGTGAATATTTTCCGAGAAAGCAGAACTGCGTGCGAATTAATTCTGTTTGAACGTAACATAAAAATCACCGACAACGATGGTCGACGTGACACGCTCTTAGGAAATTTTCATGGCGCTCATTTTCTGTCTTTACGGTGGTTCATCGTCCCTCATTAATTCATGGCCCCTCTAACTTTTATACGTTGGTGATTAAATAGAATACATTTTATGCTAATATATTTTCAGATGAAGGCGGCTATCGATCTGACCTGGAGTCAACAATCGCATGCCGCGATTATAATTTGGCATGTTGTTTAGATTTTTTTTTTTAGAAAAATGGAATAAATCCATCCACGATATGGTTCTCAGAAGCAGGAACTTTCAATCATGTGATATTATTGAAATTACCATGCAGTTTATGAAAAAGTTTTAACAAAATACACCTATCGTTTAACGCAACATAGACAGGAAATCATACAGTTGACAGTTTCCCCACCAGGGGACAAAAACAAATTTTGCGATGTGAAGCGCCGGCAACAATCATCTCTGCATGTGCTCTGTTTTGTTCAAATATAGTTATCATAAAGACTTACCTCTTTCCCGTTTAGTTAAATATTTTATTGTTAATGAAAATACTTCTTATGAATACCCACGAACTTACCGAAATTCCAGCAATAAAAATTCTTTGGAATTACACCCCGCATTTTTACACTATGAATCAAAACATCGCTATCGCCATTCCATTACTCTAATTCTAAACAAATTTGAGAAGCATTTAAACTGCAATAGGTAAAGTTTCTGAGATGAGAACTTACCAGTAGCTAATTATGTCTCCCCCAACTATGTTGGGGGGAGACATCTAGTGTTTGTGCTGTCTGTCCGTCTGTCTGTCTGTCTGGATGGATGTCTGTCTGTCTGGATGTCTGTCTGTCCGTCCCCTTGCCTTGTCTGCAAGATATCTTGAGAACTACTGGATGGAATTTCACCAAACTTGGATGGAAGCTTCATTGGGATAGCACCCTCATTTGATTAGGTTTTGGTGTATGTGCGTGCATTCATCCGTGTCCGGTGTCCGTCCGTCCGTCCATCTACTTGTACATGTATATACAGGGCTTGTCTGCAAGATATCTGGAGAACTACTGGATGGAATTTCACCAAACTTGTATGGAAGCTTCATTGGGATAGCCCCCTCATTTGATTAGGTTTTGGTGTATGTGCGTGCATTCATCCGTGTCCGGTGTCCGTCCGTCCGTCCATCTACTTGCACATGTATATACAGGGCTTGTCTGCAAGATATCTGGAGAACTACTGGATGGAATTTCACCAAACTTGGATGGAAGCTTCATTGGGATAGCCCCCTCATTTGATTAGGTGTTGGTGTATGTGCGTGCATTCATCCGTGTCCGGTGTCTGTCCGTCCGTCCATCTACTTGTACATGTATATACAGGCCTTGTCTGCAAGATATCTTGAGAACTACTGGACAGAATTTCACCCCACTTGGATGGAAGCTTCAGTGGGATAGCCCCCTCATTTGATTAGGTTTTGGTTTGTGTGTCTGCATTCATCCATGTCCGGTGTCCGTCCGTCCGTCCATCTACTTGTACATGTATATACAGGGCTTGTCTGCAAGATATCTGGAGAACTACTGGACAGAATTTCACCAAACTTGGATGAAAGCTTCATTGGGATAGCCCCCTCATTTGATTAGGTTTTGGTGTGTGTGCATGCGTTCATCCGTGTTCGGTGTCCGTCCGTCCATCTACTTGTACATGTATATACAGGGCTTGTCTGCAAGATATCTGGAGAACTACTGGATGGAATTTCACCAAACTTGGATAGAAGCTTCACTGGGATAGCCCCCTCATTTGATTAGATTTTGGTGTATGTGCGTGCATTCATCCATGTCCGGTGTCCGTCCATCTACTTGTACATGTATATACAGGCCTTGTCTGCAAGATATCTTGAGAACTACTGGACGGAATTTCACCCCACTTGGATGGAAGCTTCAGTGGGATAGCCCCCTCACTTGATTAGGTTTTGGTGTGTGTGCGTGCATTCATCCATGTCCAGTGTCCGTCCGTCCGTCCATCTACTTGTACATGTATATACAGGGCTTGTCTGCAAGATATCTGGAGAACTACTGGACGGAATTTCACCAAACTTGGATGGAAGCTTCAATGGCATAGCCCCCGCATTTGATCAGGTTTTGGTGTATGTGTGCATGCATGCATCCGTGTCCGGTGTCTGTCCATCCGTTCATCTACTTGTATCGCTTCTTTGTAATTAATATTTTTAGATACGCAGCTTTGTTTAAGATACTTATTGCATTCATTTTATAGCACTTTCCCTTAAATAATGTGCCCATTCAAGGCAGGGTGGGAGGATGGGGGAGACGTATGTTTTTGTAAAAAAAACAACCAGCATAGGCTTCATGCCAGAGCGGCAACTCAAGGGTCAAAGCGGAACCTCTAGTTAATATTCAGAACGATATCATACTTCGACTTATACTTTTAGTAAACTGTTACAGTACCGGTACCGTAATAGATATTCTCATACTTGAAACAAACGAATCGAAACCTATATTGCCGACTGACACTCGGTTCTCTTGTACAATCCGCCGTTAATTCTACATTCATTTCGTTTCATAGGTCCGGGATATTTATTCAAGTCCTGGATGGTGTGTGTAAAATCATGCACAGTGAAGACCAAAAAGTCGATGGCAGTCCGCTTATCTGTCTAAAGCTTCGTGATACAGGCCTGCACAAATTTGCCATTGGTTCATTTTCAGGGTTCACAACAACAACGTTGACATACCGAACGACTCGAACATGGAATACTCTAATATGTGTTACGTGTATAGTTTTATATTTCCAGAATATTCTTTCAATTCCATGTCAGTTAGGTTTCATAATATAGATCCTAGCTAATACTGAACAAAAAGGAAGGAATACGTTCAATGTTTTGGCCTACTTTTACGATGTTATTATGGACGCGAATTTACGGACGTCAGCTCAAATATCTGCATGATCTTGCTGAATGGGCTGCTGAACTTGTCACTCGATCAATATGCTTGACTTCCTCGAATAAAGTTAGACGCCTTTATCAGGGTAGAGGAGATTTTCTGACATCTTACACTGCCTTTTATGGAAACTATGATGAGATATCAAAGTTAATACACGGTAATAAATACGATCACTACGACCACAGCAAAGCGGTCCGCCATTTTGGACCTTCCGTGAAAGTCGGCGCGACATTTAATTCGAACACTCGCGTTTTCTCTGGAATTCGCTCAACAAATAATTCGAAAGTAGCCAATTTTTGGAGTGGTGAGTTTCATCACTACATCGCGAATTAATAGGGAAATTACCGTAACACGATTTATTAACATGACTGATTGAAGTATTAGAATGTTTGGACTAGTAGGATGAGTACAGTCTGTTATATAGTGGTTGATTTTATGGGGGTGATTGTCATGAATTCAAGGACCATTATCCATTGTAATTTATTAACTTGATAACTATAATAGGTGACCACACAAAGATCAGCTTGAAAACGAGGAATGTCTTCATAGAAGCAACGGCCACGGACCTGAACAAGGCGAAGATAACACTGGACACCCTCGTAACCATGTTCAGCCAGTACTGTGATCAACCATTCACGTAAGTCGTACAAACTCACGGAGGGATGTGCTAGTAATCGTGTATAAGCGGACATATATCAGGGTCCCTATGCTCCAGTGACACCCAAGTAAACTTACACTTACTATGGGTCATCAGGCTTAGATCTAGGGTCCCACAGCGTCCTTAAAAAGGACACTGGTATGAAATCAAATGACTGATTTTTGCATAAAATCAAATGATTTTATTTCAGAATACATACTTGAAACAGCCAGAAAGTGAAGTGAAATGTAAACTGACATTAAGTGTTGCAAGAATACACCCAAAAAATCCCAATGGACAAATTTTTCATCATATGTATGGCAAATTATGGACTTTCTGACTTCTTGGAAGACATCTTCGAAATTGCATTTTTTTCAAATACGGGCAGTGTTATTTCAAATAAGGACTCTGGTTAAAATATCTGGATCTAACCCTGGTCATATGCTTCGCATGTGGGAGGGGGGAGGGAGGGGAGATCCACCTGGGGTCAACTGGAATTTCGTATTGGGACAATAAAATTAGTATGACTTAACAGATTCTTTCCAAATTTGGTATGTGAATATCATGCCACAAGATGTCGCTTGAGGCCACATTCCATCCACATATATCCATGGGTGTCGCCAGCTGGGATCAATGTAAAATTTTGTTTCCACAACAAAAAAATAGGATGACTGCTTGGATTCTTCACAGATTTGTTATTTCGATATCGTACCATTTGTTGCTTGGTATTCCATTCCGTCCACATACACACATGCCGTAATGGATTCTTTCCAAATTTGTTAAAATGGATATCTTGCTACAAGATGTCGCTTGGAATTGCATTCCATCCACATACAGGCTAACCTGAATTTTGACCCCACAAAGTGCCCATTAGAATGATAAATCTCTGGGTAGATGTATACCTTACCACATTATATTGTTTGCATTTACAAATAATAAATGTTTCTTTTACTTTATGTGCAAATGGGGTGCATCCCTGATCGTATTCGATTGACTGTACCTAGTTTCATTATGTTTTAGGGTGGAACCTGCTGAGGTTATAATGCCAAATAGAAGTAAAACAGTATATCCTGTAAGTACATATACCTGGATGTTTGTGGGGTTCCAGGGTGTAAAATGGAATAGGAACCATAGAATATTCTACCCATGGAGTTCCTGGGTGTGAAAAATAATAGGACCCATCATCCCGATATGTCTGAAAGATTGTTGTAAGTGAGATCATCCTGACGCTGACTCACATGGATGATTGTGACATCATCCTGACTCTGACTGACATGAATGATTGTGACATCGTCCTGACTCTGACTCACATGGATGATTGTGACATCATCCTGACTCTCTGACTCACATGGATGATTGTGACATCATCCTGACTCTGACTGACATGGATGATTGTGACATCATCCTGACTCTGACTCACATGGATGATTGTGACATCATCCTGACTCTGACTCACATGGATGATTGTGACATCATCCTGACTGACTGACATGAATGATTGTGACATCATCCTGACTCTGACTCACATGGATGATTGTGACATCGTCCTGACTCTGACTCACATGGATGATTGTGACATCATCCTGACTCTGACTCACATGGATGATTGTGACATCATCCTGACTGACTGACATGAATGATTGTGACATCGTCCTGACTCTGACTCACATGGATGATTGTGACATCGTCCTGACTGACTCACATGGATGATTGTGACATCATCCTGACTCTGACTCACATGGATGATTGTGACATCCTGACGCTGACTCACATGGATGATTGTGACATCCTGACGCTGACTCACATGGATGATTGTGACATCATCCTGACTGACTCACATGGATGATTGTGACATCGTCCTGACTCTGACTCACATGGATGATTGTGACATCGTCCTGACGCTGACTCACATGGATGATTGTGACATCATCCTGACGCTGACTCACATGGATGATTGTGACATCATCCTGACGCTGACTCACATGGATGATTGTGACATCATCCTGACTGACTCACATGGATGATTGTGACATCATCCTGACTGATTCACATGGATGATTGTGTCATCGTCCTGACTCTGACTCACATGGATGATTGTGACATCATCCTGACTCTCTGACTCACATGGATGATTGTACATGTGAATAGAGTAAATATCAAATAGTTTACCTCAATTATCCATATAAAGCTAAAAGAACATTTTTATGTTTTAGAGAAGGCATATACTTTATATAATTTAATACATTCATACTGTTACCTCGGTAGGTCCCAAAACTGCTTTTGTCCCAGATCTGTTCATTGTATTACAATTTTTTGTGGATAATTAAACTTTACGAAACAGTGTATATGCAAAGTAAAAAGTATGGAGAAGAATGAGTTCACTATGTACTGTACTTAAGGTATACATTCAATGGACAATATAAGCAGCTATGGACAGTGACAGGAAATATGGACAACAGGAGCAACTATGGAGAATATCAGTAACAATTTACATTATCACTAACTAGGGACAATATGATTAACTATGGACACTGAACAACTATGGACAGTATCAGAAACTATGGACAACAGGAGCAACTATGGAGAATATCAATAACAATTTACAATATCACTAACTAGGGACAATATGATCAACTATGGACACTGAACAACTATGGACAGTATCAGAAACTATGGACAACAGGAGCAACTATGGAGAATATCATTAATAATTTACAATATCACAAACTAGGGACAATATGATCAACTATGGACAATATCAGCAGCTATAGACAATATGAACAACTATGGACACTATGAACAACTATGGACAGTATCAGTAACTAAAGACAATATAAGCAACTATGGACAATATCGGTAACTATGGGCAATATCGGCAACTATGGACAATATGAACCACTGTGGACAATGTCAGTGACTGGACAATATCAGCAACTATGGAAAATATAAGCAACTATGGAAAAGATCAGCAACTAAATATGAACAATATAAGCAACTATGGATAGTATCAACAACTATTGACAATATCAGCAACTATATATGAACAATATAAGCAACTATGGACAGTATCAACAACTATTGACAATATCAACAACTATGGACAATATCAACAACTATTGACAACATCAGCATCTATGGACAATATCAGTGACTCTCTGATTATCTCGATGGATCTTATCCCCTTTTTCCACATCAGTCAATGCAATTTGTCCATTTGTTTTTAATATTTGAAAGTTGTCAGCTGAAACTAATCAGCTGTCATGTTCATGTAAGATATCACTGGACGTCCTGAATTCATAAGGAGATCAATGTTTTACTTTCAGGAACTACCATACCGAGAAGAAATCTTAGAGGTGGATGACATTAACAAGAAAATTGGCATTAGGTGTGGTGAACTTAACATCCCATGTTTGTGTTATTGGTATAATTATAATGTTCCATTCTTCATATCTCAACAAGCACAGCTAATCTTGTCATTCTACATGTCCCTTGACTTCACCAGAGGCGCTGTTTAGCGTTGTTGGGGGGGTTGATGCCATGGACATCTTGTGTGACAAATATGAACTGATAATGCCTCAAAACTAAACATTTTTGTCTCTGGTTCTTTGTTGATTAGATTCAATACTAATAAACCTGCCTTTCAGGGATTCATTGACGTCCGTTTTTACTACCGTTAAACGGTAGAAAAAAAATGTCAAAAACTGAATATAGACAGCAAAAAACTCAAAAGTGTACGTTTTGGACAAGAAATACTCAATGTTTTTGACGAAAACTCAATACTCGAAATGGTGCAAATTATTTCAGTGATGTGAAAATCTGAAAATCATCGCCGATCCTTCGACAATTTGTCTTCGAACGTTTGGGGATTCCCAGTTCACGATATAATTTCCGTCTTTCTTGCCGATTATACCTCACCATGGGCTCTCAGTTACTATCCATACTCGACCCAGGCAAAACATACGGTTTCGGAGATTAATTTTCGGGACCGGGAATTGCCGATTCAATGACATCACCTAATCAGAATTCGTTAGCCAATGAGCATCAAGAAATTATCGGGGCCCGAGTTAAATATAGCTCCACGAGACAGAGGTGGCGGGATTTGTTGACAGTTCCTTTGTTCTAAAGTTCCACGGCGACCATGCGATGGACGTAAAGAAGTCCGAGTTCAAGACATCATTCTGCATGACAGCTGCTACATCTTACGTGAAAATCCGCTGATGATGTAAGGATTTTATAGCAAGCGTTATATGATAATTATCTTTGAATGTTTATGATAGTTTGTGATCTCTTACCGCTGTTGTTGTCTCTAAAACATTGAAACACGAGTCCAAGGGAGATAACTTTGTTATATCATTCAAATAATCCTACAAACTTTACCATGGGCTTGGAATCGATATTTTTAGCTTTGTTTATTTTTCTTCACATAGTCCTTATAGTACCAGTGGACTAGACTGGATCAACAAGGTTCTTTTCTATCAAACAATGTTTTTAATTTAAATTAATGTCCCTATTTAATCTCTCCATTTTATCTGTCAAGTTAGACACTTACCCATAGAAAACTTTTTCAAATTTTATTTCGTTATTTCATTATAAAACACGTTACCAGCTTCACCTGGATGAGTTATTTATCATGTTTAATTATATTTGGATTTTACAGTGAAAATCTGTATCAGAGGTGAAGTGTGCCAGACACATTGGACAGTTTGTGTGTGTATGTGTTGTTTGACAGGACCTGTCATTTATGGTGAGTTTATTTATTTGAACTAATCTTCATATTTGACAATCTCTTTTTTTTGTTGCCCCCCCACCACACTCTGATTGAAAGACATTTTATTTTAAAGGGCAGTTAACCCAAACTTGTATAGGATGATGGATTGCCAGCACAAACTTTTTGTGTGGTACATTTTAATAACATTACCACAACAACTTGCTTGGACTTTTAATATCATATGGAAATAAATTGAAGTACTGTAGACGGTTTATTACCCCTAGGCGGCGGCCAAGATTTATTGTCATCATGTACGTCCGTCTGTCTGTCTGACCATCGATCACGTTACCTCATTACCAATATATCTTTAGAACCACTTACCCTAGATACACCAAACTTGCCGTGCACATCCCTGTGCTCATGACCCAGAATCCTGTTGAATGTAGACCGGATTGGTGGACATCTTTAATTTATGCGAAATCATTAATCATGTATCTCGAGTACCATTTCAGCGTTCAGTGTGAAACTTCGTGTAGATCATCTTTGAATCAAGAAACTTTAAAGGAATGAGCAAACCAGTTTCCCTGATTCGGTGGAAACCTTGGCGGCCATCTTTAATTTATGCGAAATCTTTAGTGATGTACATCTCTGATATCATTTAAATGTATTATACGAAACTTGGTATAGAGCATCGATGTATCAAGAGACTTGCAATGAATAACCATGTCAGTTCCTACTAGTGGCGGGAAGGATGGGCGGCCATCTTCCATTTAGGGAATGATTAATGATCTCTATCTCTGATACGATTCAAATGCTCGATGTAAAATTTGGTATACATCATCGATCCATCAAGAGACTTATGTATTGAATATCGGCTTCTCGGATTGGATGGAAACCTTAGGGGCCATTTCCAATTGCAGAATTTTTGATAATCTGTATATTTGTCACTTGTCTGCTTGGTGTTTCTAATATCCTGGTTCAAATTGAAAACATTAATTTATGAATGGCTGGAGCCCAGAGCCGAGGGGTTTTCAGATGCGCATTTCACTAAGAAGTGAAAGCTGAAAAAAAAAATTATTTTGTGTAATGAAATGGAGAAAAAGCTTTGCTGATCATTCTTTACTCACATTGCATTGCCATCACCATAATCCGACCATAATCGTCTCTTTCAATATATTTTTCTAACATTTCTTGTAGATTTGAACAATGGACAAATTAAGGAAGAGGAAGCTTCGGTCAAATCTAAGGCTAGCCAAGGAATTTGATGAGGAACGTAGAAAATTAGGTCAAACAACTATTGAGTGGCTAGGTGGTCGGATACCCGGTGGAGGAAGAAGCTATCCCAAAACCCGCAAGTATGAGGCTGGCTCCAGAAAAGGGGTTGGTGGCCGGAAACAAGGGACGAAGTCCAAAGAGGCAAAAAAGTCGAAGATGACAGCGGGCATAACAGCATTCTTTTCAACGACGAGAGCTCCCATCAAAGATACAGAAGAGAGGCAAGGGGAACAGAAAATGAAAACCACCAGTCTTACATCACCTGCTTCTCAGTCTGGGAGAAGTTATTACAGGAATGCCCATAGAAGCTCAGAGTTATGGAGCTGTGCCATTGATGTTGTGGTTGAAATATTTTGCAGCCTTTTTTCCCACCCAGTTCTGAAGGAGCAGTTCATTTCATCAACAGATTCACTCATTTTGAGCTTGGTGGAGATTGCTAGAGACAGGGAATCGGATGTGATAAAGCCACCTTCAACAGAGTTATTGGACAAGTTCTGGAACAGTGTCTTAGCAAAATACCCTAACACTGGAATGCCCAAAGGAACTGCTCATGCGAAAATTGATGATATCATGCATCACATTGTTGGAGAATTCGGACGCATCAAACTTGAATACTCGTCCAAATGCGAGATCTGCGAGAGAACATTTTCCAGCATACCCTACTTCATCGAGGAAGCTCTTTGGCTGCTTGATGGAATTCCAGTACAAAACGCAAATGGGGATCTATCATCGGCTATAAAAAACTCTCTCATTGAGAAAGCTGGAATGAATGCCCGACGATCACGAAGATGTTGTCAAGGTACTGGTGAAGATGGAACAAAGAGAGAACGTAATGTTTTGTTGGATGAAGAGAAAGAGGTGTGCCAAACCAATTCAGATGTTCTAATACTTCAGCTTGATGTGCGGTCAAATAGAGGCAAATCATGCAATGATTACAAGACTCCACTCCAGCTGCCAGAAACCTTGATTTTGGGACAGGAAACTTTTCAACTCTTCGGTGCTGCATTGCATGTCCCATCCCACCACATGTCTATTGTTCGCTATGGAGGAGAGTTCTTCTTCCTGGATGATTTGGCAGCAGACGGATTGGCAAATCCTTACCCATCATTCAGCGCAGCGGCAGCTGCAAGAGATAGAACACTGGCTCAATGCAGTGGAACATTTCTATTGGAGAACAGGGAATTTGCTGTGAACTTTGCTGTCTATGCGAAGATTGATCCTGACACAAACAAAGACATTCTCAAAAAATCATCAGAAATTCTCAGTCAAAGCACCAGTCCTCCACCAACAACTGTTCCAGCTGAATCCACCTCTCAGGCTGATGCAGTTATATCCATGATTGCTAGCACCTCTCGGTCTGAGTCTCAGTCTGAGGAAGTTGAGATGGAAGAAGAACAAGAAGGGCTGTCCATGGGGCCTGGTGAGTCAATTGAAGAAACTGCTGGAAATGGGAGGTCCTTCAAGCTTGAGTTCTGGCAAAAAAAGTTTACTTGGCTGTACCAGAATTTCAGCGAAGGTGGCTATAAATGCAAAGACTGCGAGATATTTGGAGTGGCAGAAAGGGGCCATGGTCATAAATGGATTACAGAGCCAGTGAAGTCCCTTGGAAGTCATGCTGGGCGCATTTTGAGATCTCATGAGTCGTCTGGCAAACACATCAAGGCCATCAAGAAGAAGACTACCTCTAGAGAAATGTTTCTACTCGAAACCTACAGGCAAAAGAATCTCTCAAAGGAGGAAACCGAGGCTAAGAAACGAGCAGCAGTGATTCAGCTGATCAAAATAGTTGTTTTCATGGTGAAAAAAAAGTGGGCGCTGATGAATAACTTTGGGGATTTAGTTCAATTTGTATCACAGGAGCTTGAAGACAAGGTGCTCCAAGCATTCCTGAATGAAAGTCCCAGTAATGCCCAATATACAAGCAATTACAGTGTGCAGGAGTTTATCAATGCAGTAAGCACCTGGATACAGAGGCAAACTCTGGAACAAGTTTCCAGAGCATCAATGTACGCAATGATCATGGACGAGGCTACAGACGAGGCTAATCGCGAAAACATGGCCCTCTTTATCCGAAAGGTCGATGCTGGGAAAATTGTAGTCGTGTTCCTGTGTATTCTCAGAATCACTGATAAAAGTGCTAAAGGTCTGTTTAAAGCCATTGAGAACTACTGCAACGAGAACAACATTGATCTCAAACGGTGTGCATTCGTTGGAATGGATACAACCAGTGTTATGTCTGGGGTTCGTGGAGGACTTCAGGTATACTTCAAGCAGGCCAACCCGCATTGCATTTATGTGAAATGCCGAAACCATCTCTTGGCACTGCCCTTCAAACACCTTGAGAAAGGACACCGAGTCATGGAGCGCTTTGTGTCATTCATCTTGCACTTGTGGAAGGTGTTCGAAGACTCAACATTAAGAAGTGATGATTTGGAAAAGACATACCGAGCTCATGGATACCAGCCATTACGAATGATCAAAGCCATTGTCACACGATGGCTGAGCATAGGTCCAGCATGTGCAAGGCACTGCAATTATTACGAGGTCCACCTAGATACCTTTGACCAGATTCTCACGCGAAAGTTTGACACGACAGTTCAAGGTGTGAGAGATGAGGCTTGTAACTCTGACATGGTGTTTGTAACGGGGCTCCTTGCAGATGTGACATTCTACACGACCAAAATCCAGACGATTCTCCAGGAGAAAACGCTTACGTTTACCAAAATCCCCTCTCTAAAAATGGAAATCTTAGATGCCATCCAGAGGATGATCGATAATCCCTGCCTTGACGATTGCCATTGCCCAAGACAAGCGGAAAAACAAACCTTGCGAAGAATTGATGGCGAACATGAAGAACTCCATGGCTGCCACCTTAGTCGGGTTGCACACCGCCTAGAGATTGCTAAGGCACGATCCGAGTTGGTACGACGTGCACGGTCTCAAACTTTGACTGGGCAGCTGCAAGTTGAAGGCCTAATGAAGACCCTTGGAATTCCCATACTAAGAGACCTTAAGCGAGAACTGGAGGATGCCCTGTCCATTGATGAGCAACTTAATGGGCTCTGTTGCTTTGATGGTGAAAATCTGCCTCGGTCAGAGGACGATTTGGAAATGGAAGCCTTGACAGATACAATCGAATTTTATGGGAAAGTTCAGCAAAAAGGCGCAGTCATGTCTTTCCCAAAAATTAATGAATCTGAAGCTAAAGCTGAAGTTCCAGCAGTGCTGAAAACCCTTGTTGGGTGGAAAGCAGATTTCAACAGAGACATTGAACACCAAAAACAAGAATGTGGACGAAAACTGTCTGCCCTAAAAAGGAAGAAGTTAAACATGATTAGTGCAAGCAAAGCAAAGGCTCCAGAGAAGGTAAAATCTATTCAGAAAGTTGAGAACAATATCAAGGCTGCTAGGCAGAGCAGTCTCGACATAGAACACTCAACCTTTGGATTGAAGGAGCTTTTGGCAAAATGGGAGACCAGTGGGGAGAAACAGATCTACACCCAGTGTAACACCCTGATCAAATTAGCATCACTTGTTCCTGGCTCAGTGGCAGAGGTGGAAAGGGGTTGGAGTGTGATGGGTTTGGTATCGACACCTCTTCGAAGTCGACTCACTTCGGACAACCTGGAGAAACTTATGAGGATCACCCTTTTCACAGGAGACTTTGTTTGGGAAGACATTCTCAAAATATGGATGGAGTCTCCACGGAGGATTGATATTGGGGAACCTGACGAGGACTGATTTATTCAGCTAGAATAGATATGTTATTATCATTCAAAAGTCACTCTATTTCATCTGGGTGGACTTTGCAACAAACTTGACTGTCCGCAGTTAATAAGCTAATAATGCTGAAAATGATTACCTTGATGCTGGTCAGGTGTGATAGACGCATGCCATCATGTACCTGACACGGATATATCTTGTCTTTGTAAATTAGCTTTAGAAGTGTGATCCAGACTTGAAGCTGTGAGATTCCAACATCAAAGTGTTTATCGGAACTCTCTTGAGGGTGGTCTTTGTAAATAACTTGTATATATTTGAAGAATATTGTTTCATAAAGACGGACAGTCTGATATCTGAAGTTGTGAAGTTGATGAGAAATTACTTGATCTTCGCATCGTTACCATGTTGTCTTTCTAAGCGAGATACAAATCTGACCTCAAACTGGAATCTGTGATCTTCTGTGTTTTAACATCAGAGAATGTTTTCATATGATCTCCCTTGGGGATGATCCTGGTACGTGTCTTACCTCTGTTTATAAGTTGTATTTTTGTAGAATATTTTAACATCAAGACACTCATCATGGGATGCATGATCGAGATGGCATGATGGTGGGGTCAAACTTGAGAAAAATTGTCAGTGATTATATGCCATGGTCTTCACTCTTGAAATCTATTAAAATAAGTGAGCAAGTTACAATACAGAACAATACATGTGTTTTTTTTTTGTCATTTATGATCCAAATCACATTAGATAGCTCACCTTAGTACTACAGAAACTATTTGTTAATATCTTAATTGGTAGGGTGGTAAAAACATTCAAAAACTCAATATCAACTTGTGGGTGGGCCGTAAAAACTTGGAAAAACTCAATTTGAGCATAAAAAGAACTCAATATTTTAATTTGGGTAGAAAAAATTTGGACTTCTATGAATCCCTGCCTTTCCTTATTTGTTTATTACACCCAACAGTTAACAGAACTCCCTATGTGTGTCCCTTAAACCGATTAAATCATGATGATGATGATGATCATGAACAATGCAGACTGTGAACAATATCACTGCCCATACTTGACTGCAGTTCCATCTAGCAATGTAGATTGGTCCATGTATTCAAGCTCTTAGATAGGATTAATGATCAAATGCTGTTTTATTTTTTGTAGTGAAGATGCCAACTCTATTGCTAAATTGCTTACCAGAATGTGTTTACGAACAGTGCCTATAGAAAATGGGTCAAAAATCAAGGTTGAAGTTCCACCCTCAAGAGCTGGTATCCTTTAACAAAACTAACTAAATTGTTAGCTTGCACTAATGGATATCTGAAATGGGCATTAACTTTTGTGATCTAGGGTAGGACCAAGGTTATAGCTGTTAAATAGGAAGGGATGGCAAACTGGCTGTCTATGAATAGAGAAATGGTAGCCACAAACAACTGTTGAAAGAAGGGGGTATGGAGTATTGTCAGACAGCTTTATTGTCTCAGAGTTACAGCCAACATGGTAAAGCTCTGATGGTTTAGTACTGTGCAGTCCATCTAGAAATGCCATAATACTGGATGACTGTGCAAAGTTACTGGGTGGTTATAGAGGAAATGTTTTACAATAGGATCATTACTGGATCTGTACAGCACAATCAACAATGGACAACTTTCATTCTGAAACTGAACAGACTATATAGGTACGCAGTAAGTTGTTGTTGACTGTACAGTAAATACAGTAACTGCTTGGTACCTTTGAGTAAGTGTACTGAATGCTCAATAGAGAATGTCAGAAACCTTGCTGTTACTACATAATGCTGATCAGTTCCAGAATTGCCTGTGTGAAAGAAAAGTAATGACGACCAACGATAATGAATAAACTTCCCCGACCCCTATCTTGAGTTACACTCCACCAATCTTGCAATGTGTTGTCCTTGTTGACCCAGAGAAGCCTATTGATTTGGGGGCAGGTACGGCGCATCACGTTGGGCACACCGGTTCTCGTCGGATCACCGAAGTTAAGCAGCGTTGAGCTCGGTCAATACTTGGATGGGTGACCGGGTGCTGTACTGACTGGACTGATCAGTGTCCAGAATAATAGGAACTGTGGACACTCGTGTTCTGGCACATGTAGGCACTGTCGTGATATGACTGAAACAATGTTGAAAACGACGTTAAATCCTACTCACTCACTCACTCACTTGATTTGGGGGCAATGGGTCAGAGGTCAAGGTCGCCTTGCATGAAGAATCAAATTTTGAGGTATGCTCTATTGAATTTGACAGTTCACAGAGTGCTTGGAAATATTATGTTGACAATGTGAGTTCAAAGAGGTCATATTATTTGGGGGTCAAAGGTAAACTTCATGAAGGTGAAAATATTGTCTACCTCATATGCCGCACATGGATGGTGTGGGGGGGGGGCATAAATGTTCCTGTGAACACCCATCATTTCTTGATAGTTTGTGTGAACGTATAGAGGCTGTTTCGCAGGAAGAACCCTTGTGAACTTTTGGGTGATAGATTTGAAGAATGGTTAACACCAGTGTTTCTGGAGACATGTTCCACAATATATCCACAAAAAGACCTTGACTGAGCTCAGATGTAATCCACGCATGTGATATTATAGAAGATGTGGCCATTGCTTATGGTTACAACAACGTGAAATACACCATTCCCAACACAAACTGTATTTCTGGGCAGGTCAGTTTGATAAACTTCTCCAGTTTGATGTGCTTGTACATGGATTTTTTGTCAATTGAAGAGTGTTCATTCAGATATTTAAACCACGACCGAGTCAATCAAAATGTCAATTTTCAAACTATAGCAAGGCATTCATTCAAAAACTTGCAATTCTGCGAGTAGAATAATGCATACATTTGAACATGTGAGCTTTCAGAGTTTGCAAGTGATACGTCTTAATTTAGGACTTCTCTGTCATATATTTTGTCATTCATTGAATAACGACATTCAGACATTAAATTTTATGATATCTATATATAATCATGGTAACCATGTTGAATCTTCGAATAATTATTCACTCAATATTATATATGTCATTCTCCCATTGTCAGAGCTTGTAACCTCCTAAACTGTCAGCATAACAACCTCTGACTGCATTGTTTACCTCACACATGCACTTTACACTCTTTATTGATTGGGTTCCTGTTGCTTCAATGCATTTTGCTGAGAAGCAACAGGAACTTGATAGTGTGATGTCAAGTGCTGTAATATCACTTGTCTTTATTGCACCATGTGAGCATCCTGTCTGTGTCTTGTGTGCTGTCCTCAGTGTTTTATAGGGTGGATGGAGGGTGGATGGTTCCATGCTGCTTCAAAGATTTCCTCTTTTAAGTAGCAGGAATGCAACTTCGCTGGGTGCGATATAGTTGAAATATTGTTGAAAGTGACAAAACTTCTATTCACTCACTCACTAAAACTTTATTGATTCTGAATGACACAGGAAGTGTTTATCTGCATATGATAAAGACTGAAAATGTATCCAGTAAATCTTATGGAAGAATGAGCAAGTTTAGGTGGCTAAATATTTGAAAATAGTACATGTTGCTACATCTTCAGTTCCATTTCGTAATGGACGATGCTGTTTGGCTGATGGCCATGTTCACAGCACCATGTTTCAACTCCAGTGCAATCAGAGGGTATATCTGACAGTATGAGGTATAGAATCTGAGGACATGAGAATGTAAACATTGTAATAATTCAATCACAGAAAGTGTATTTTCTCATGCCAAAATATTGGATTGATAACATAAATTTGTAATACAACAGGACCTAATCCATGTACACATGATATTGTTTCTCCTACATCAAAAATTCAAGGGTCATTAAATTATAAGAGCATATTTACCTTATATAGTGTGAATAATTGTTACAGCATTTACCTTATATAGTGTGAATAATTGTTACAGCATTTACTTTATATAGTGTGAATAATTGTTACAGCATTTACCTTATATAGTGTGAATAATTGTTACAGCATTTACTTTATATAGTGTGAATAATCGTTACAGCATTTACCTTATATAGTGTGAATAATTGTTACAGCATTTACCTTATATAGTGTGAATAATTGTTACAGCATTTACTTTATATAGTGTGAATAATTGTTACAGCATTTACCTTATATAGTGTGAATAATTGTTACAGCATTTACTTTATATAGTGTGAATAATTAATACAGCATTTACTTTATATAGTGTGAATAATTATTACATAATTTACCTTACATAGTGTGAATAATTAGTACAGCATTTACCTTATATAGTGTGAATAATCGTTACAGCATTTACCTTATATAGTGTGAAAAATTATTACAGCATTTACCTTATATTGTGTGAATAATTAATACAGCATTTACTTTATATAGTGTGAATAATTATTACACAATATACCTTATATAGTGTGAATAATTAGTACAGCATTTACCTTATATAGTGTGAATAATCGTTACAGCATTTACCTTATATTGTGTGAATAATTATTACAGCATTTACCTTATATAGTGTGAATAATTACAGCATTTACCTTATATAGTGTGAATAATTATTACAGCATTTACCTTATATAGTGTGAATAATCGTTACAGCATTTACCTTATATTGTGTGAATAATTATTACAGCATTTACCTTATATAGTGTGAATAATTATTACAGCATTTACCTTATATAGTGTGAATAATTAGTACAGCATTTACCTTATATAGTGTGAATAATTAGTACAGCATTTACCTTACATGGCAGTGTGACTAACGTCACAGGACCTACGAAGTACAGTAGGCATTAGGACTCGAACGCGAACTGAACTCTTGGAAATCCCCACACCCAGTTGAAATCCTGCATATATTAAGATGGGCACTGCCCAAGTCAGAATCGCCAGTGATTTTCATCAAAAATCACCAGAAATTTTCATCAAAAGTAGGTCAGCTCAGAACTTGTTGGTAACAGTCTCCTAATGCGCCTTCATTCCAAAATAAATAACACTCGCCGATTTAATTTTACAATTTTCTAATTAAAGGAAACAGATTGAATAATATAGGTTCAGTAGATTTCAAGCTTTACGTGTGAAAATACATTTACATCTCTTTAATGGTTTTCAGTGCCCTTGTACACGATCAAAACAACTTTTTGAATCACATTATTTTCCCAACAATACGACAATTTTTTATATATATCACTATAGTAGAAAGGTAGCATTTATGTAGTTTACGGTAATTCAACTCACGACCAACACCTTCTATGCACAAGATAATAATGATTTTATGTCATTCTCCTGAGTATAACCGGTACAAAGACGAATAAATAGCATCTCTACATCACGTTGTTATCTAGATATATGAGACAACACATTTTGGGCATCGGCAATCTGATGAATGTACTATTCCAGTTTTCTTGTTTCACATTATATTCTATGGCGGTTGATCGGTGATTTTCTTCATTGATAAACGTTAAACCACCTAGCTTTAACTAATTCTGCTAGGCTGTCTTCATTCAGACTGTACAGCCTACACAGTCCACAGAAAATACACCGCACATTCTTGTACTCCCAGCCTGATCACATTTGATGGCAAGTTTAGCGGGCAGTTTAATGTCTAAGCTAGGAAATGTTCCAGGATAGTTGACAGGACACCGACCACTGTAATTTGATGTGACAAGCAGCAGAGTAGAAACCAGCCTTATCTCAGTGGGCTTGGATATAAATCACTGTTAAAAACCACAAGGCTCGATAGAGCCTCTCTCTGTGTTTGTTCCAAGGACAAGCCTTAATGACTTTTAAATCCACTGATAAGGCTTCATGGTCATAAAAGGAACATGATACTGTTAAAGGCCACATGGATGGTATGTATCTATTACAATATACTGAAGTGTTAATTATAAATCTAATTTTAATCAGAATTATTTCAGAAAAATTAATTATAAATAAATTCGATCAGCTCAGAACTTGCTGGTAACAATGCCCTAATGCACGTTCATGCCAAAAATCAAGGTTCTAATGTCAACGGTTCTCCTTATTTTGCCGACGAAAGGATTCAGATGGACTGACTCACTCACTCATTACCGGACAATTTGCGATCTGTAGCCTACTTCGTAGGAATATAGTGTGAATAATTAGTACAGCATTTACCTTATATTGTGTGAATAATTATTTGAAGATTCAACATACAACCACCCCTCAAATTTTGTTTCTAATTCTGATCCATCAATTTTATAAATGACATAGTATACATATAATTACTTATCTAATGTTCTCAAAACCTCTACTTTTGTACCATTCAATCAATTCTCACCTTGGTGATAGATTCTAGGTGGTAAACTGCTTTTCCATTGATTTAACTATAATATGGTACACATTTTGTGTTTCCTCTCAGTTCCCCCTGAACAGTTTGACTGATCTGTTGAGACAAGAGGTAGCAGCAGCTGGATTCTCAGAGTCACTAACTTTTGCACTGGTAACCTAGCTTTCTTTCTAATATTTTGATTTATGATTTTGTCCGATTATCTCAAGGCAAAGTTTTGAGGTATGGTATCAAACTTGGTAGATGTGGGGTATGTTTATGCTTTCACAGAGGAATATGGGTGCATTCACACTGCTTTACAGATAAGTCTTTGTCTTGAGCAATCATTGGGGAGTGGTATGTGAGAAATTGATGGCTCTCAATTTCACCCCTTTTACCACCCCCCCTCCCCCCTTCCATAAGGAATCCTGAAATTATCATGTGAAATTAGTTCAAGTTAATTAAAATTTGTGGATGATTGGCATATTAGGGAAGTTAATAATCAGCCATGAATGTCTGTGACAACATATCAACACATCCATTCAGTTTCCATCGCCATAAAATGATCTTATGTAGTCAACTTTGAGTTATTATCCAGTGACCTCATCTCACTATTGAGCAGTACTCTGAACAGACCAATCACAGCCGACCTATTTTCCATACTTGCCCACTAATGTCTTCAAATCTTGGTTGAAACCACACAGTGATAGGTGAACCACTTGTGGTCAGTGGACGCTACCACTAACCCGGCTACGTAAGGTCCTATATAATGACAGAAACAAATGAGGAGCAAAATAGGAATTGAATGTATTAAGAGTAGATATAACCCATACACAAGATTCAGATACGCAACCTCTCACTGATACCACCTTACTCTCCTGGCCTTAACCATTATTGGCCCCAACATGTATATTTAGATTGATCTTGTTTATATTAACATTATGGTGAGGCTATCGACTGAGGCTGTGGATATATCTGAAGGGTTCCTAATTGAGCTTGAATGTTACGTATCATCGTTAATCACAAAGATGGTGCTATCTCCTCGACAATATCGATAAGAGAGCAACTGGAGGGTTGTCACAATCAAGGGAGACAACCCAGAACTTGAATCACACTCAAGGGGGATAAGTCTAAAATGTTAGGCAATTCCATCAGGTTCAAAGTGTGTCCTGCTGAACAGATAATTTATTGACTGCAAACTGTAATGACTAGAGAACAAGCAAGGCATTAGAATGAGGCCTGTTTCATGAGTTTGAAATAATAGAATGTATTGATTATCCTTTTGGATAAAAATCATTAATGTGATATTGTAATAAAACTCAATTCATTGATTTTCACATTACCAGTGTGCACGAGAGGATATTGCTGATAAACTTCACAAGAAGATAGAAGACACCAGAGCAGTTCACATTGCCAACCCTAAAACTATAGAATTCCAGGTAAATAATAAAAGAATACTTCCTTGTTGTCAAGCAGGTTTCCAGTTACTGTTGCTGATTGTGGCTAATTGTCTAACTCTGGGTACAACAATGAGTCTAGATGAGAGGTTATTCAGTGATATAAGAACCTAAACAATAGAAATGTACATGACAAATCAACCATTTTATCCATATTTATATACAATTTGACTTCAGAAGTCCCTTGTAATTTGACAGGTTGCCAGAACGACTTTATTACCAGGTATATTAAAAACAGTCGCCAACAACAGGAAGATGCCACTGCCACTTAAGCTGTTTGAAATCTCAGACATTGTACTCAAGGATGATAAAAAAGGTATGTTCATCAATTTGATTTTGGCCATCAGGGTCTATTGATTATTAACATGATTACTTGAATTTCCAGGGATGTTAACTGGAAAATCATTAACCAAAATCATGGACATTACTTTTCTCATCTTATCTGTGGCAGTAGCACATCACTGTCCCAATTGGAGATAATGGTGTTACTGATCACAACATCTTGTCCACATTGATATTGTTATGGCACTGTAACAGAACTGGGAATGTCATCCAACTATGGAAACTTCTGACATTAAAGCTACTTTAGGTCTACTTTAGGAAGACTATACTGTGAAGTCATGTGGCTCTGTCAGTATGTCGGCACCTCTTCCCACTTCCCTTATGTGTGTTGTAATGCTATACTACATAGAACAGAAACTGGCTATCAGGTCCACAAACAGATGTATTTGGCTATCAGGTCCACAAAGAGAGATATTTGGCTACCAGGTCCACAAAGAGAGGTGTTTGACTATCAGGTCCACAAAGAGAGGTGTTTGGCTATCAGATCCACAAACAGAGGTGTTTGGCTATCAGGTCCACAAACAGATGTATTTGGCTATCAGGTCCACAAAGAGAGATATTTGGCTACCAGGTCCACAAAGAGAGGTGTTTGACTATCAGGTCCACAAAGAGAGGTGTTTGGCTATCAGATCCACAAACAGAGGTGTTTGCTACCTAAGTCTTAAACCTGCTTTAATTAATGCCATTAATCCCTTATTAATTGCACAATCAAACGTAGAAAACGGAAGTTTAAAAGAAAAAGTTAACTCCCCTAGGAGAAGAGTTGTCCGCCCCCAGGAGAGCTCTCCACTCAAATCCAGCGTGGTCACTATATAGGCGACTGTAGCCTCATTTCTCATCCTCTTTCTCTTGTTTGCTCGAGCAGTGCACATCTAGGGAAGTATTCAGAGGCAATCTTACAACATTGGTTGTTGTTGTCTCGCTGGTGTAATATCCTTTATCAAGTATTGTTTTGTTATTCATTCGGAACTTACTTACTGTATTATTATGTCTGAAGTTCCGACTGGTATTCCTTGCCGTACGTGCGGGAAAATTTATCCCCTTTAGACGCCCACTCGGCTTATTTTTCTTGTAAAAATTTATGGTACCGGGCGTTCCACGTGCGCGGAATGTGTATTATGGAATCCGACGGCTTGGAAGATTTATGCCCAAGTCCGTCGTGTTTTTCTGTTACATGCTTGTGATGACTCGTCTATGTCGGAGATCGACAGACGGGCCTTAGAAATTTTCTTTGGTCAATGTTATGTAGTGTAATGAGATCTTGGCCAAGCTGGTCAAGACCCAGAGGCTCCCGTGTCAGTTTGTAAACCATCAAGCGGTACCCTCCTACACGATGATAATTCCAGGTTGCTAGTCAGTTTGACCCGGTTCGGAGTCTCTTTGTCTAGGGTCGATCCAAAACCCGTTTCTTTGTTACGCTCAACAAAGACCAGGCGGTTGCCTGGCCATTCTGTTGTCTCCGACAAACAAAAGAATTCTTTGCCTCAGGTTCCAATATCTTTCAGTCACCACATGTTTCTTCTGAAGGAAGAAAACAAATTAACTGTAAATCTACATAGTTTATTTACGTCGCTAAATATTGGTGTTGGCGGAGATTTTAAATTCCCTTGAAATGATCGTCTAACGATGTTTTTCTAGAAGTCATTATGGAATTCTCATGTGTAACTAATGACACAGCTCCCCGGGAAATACGGCGCCCAACATTCTGTTTTGTTCGGTCGGTATGTGAGCCCATTGTGTTGTACTCTAAACGAACAGGTTTGTGTTTCGTCATGATTTTATCCATTAAATTGTTGTATAAATCTTTACCAAGAATGTGAGTACGACCCTTGTGTGACACGGGAGGTTCGTCTTTCCCCGCCGGGGAAATACGATTCTTTATAAGCCGTCCGTCATTGTCCATGTTGTTGTTGTTGTTTCGGACTTTGGTAGTTCGTTACTTCATGCATTCAATTATTTGGTCCTGCCAAGAAGGTAATCTCTTGTTATATCAACTATTATTATGTAATTGTGATATCCTGTCTTCAAGAGAGAACTTATGGGGTTTTATTCTGCCCCTCATGTTTATGTGTTTGTTGTTTTTGTGTACGTAACCACAACTCAACTCGATTAAACGATGCTATAATAATAACGTAATGGATGTTACGGAACTTCAATGCTACCACTGTTTGTTGCATTTTAATGAGCGTCTTTGCTGATCTCTTTGTGATTAGGTCGATCTACAAAGGGATCTCCTGTTGGTTATCGTGAGTATGCAATCCGATTACCCACTGTTTATTATGAAACTGTGTTATGCCTTGGTATACAACTTTGTTTTATACATGCCATTTGTTCCAAACTGGTTCCATCTGTATACTGTATTTCGCGTATAATTCAGATGGAGTTATGCACTAATTTTAATTTCTTCACTATGAGAAAATTTAAAATTTTATGCTTTGGTATACAAATTTGTTTTATACATGTGATTGTTTCTCACCAAACTGGTTCCATCTGTATACTGTATTTCGCGTATAATTCAGATGGAGTTATGCACTAATTTTATTTTCTTCACTATGGGAAAATTTAAAATTATATGCTTTGGTATACAAATTTGTTTTATTCATATGTTTGTTTCTCACCAAACTGGTTCCATCTGTATACTGTGTTTCGCGTATAATTCAGATGGAGTTATGCACTAATTTTAATTTCTTCACTATGAGAAAATTTAAAATTTTATGCTTTGGTATACAAATTTGTTTTATACATGTGATTGTTTCTCACCAAACTGGTTCCATCTGTATACTGTATTTCGCGTATAATTCAGATGGAGTTATGCACTAATTTTAATTTCTTCACTATGAGAAAATTTAAAATTATATGCCTTGGTATACAAATTTGTTTTATACATGTAATTTGTTTGTTCTCACCAAACTGGTTCCATCTGTATACTGTATTTCGCGTATAATTCAGATGGAGTTATGCTCTAATTTTAATTTCTTCACTATGAGAAAATTTAAAATTACTAGCGTGGTGGGATTGTTTGTTGACCGGCCAAGGATCAAGTCTATTGACTCGTAAGTCGTGAAGTCCTCTATGGTTCCAAGTATCTGGGACGAGTATATTCGTCCCAGCAAGTATGTATTTCGGTACAGTTTACTAGAGCATCAAACTGCTTTTTAGTATGGTTATTGCTGTTCTTCCTCTTCTCGACAAATTGTTCGTGTTAGGTCATTTCAAATTGTAAATTTTTGAATAACCTCACTTTCCGGCCGGCGAGAGACTTTAAATGTTTTTTCCTCTCTTCGGGAAATTAAAATTCTTTAAGGAGCTTTTTGATTCCTGCAAAATCTTTGTTCTGAATGATGGTCTGACTATTTGGTTATTGATAGTAACATTACTGTAAATGTTTAACATTCTCTCCATATAAACTCCAGTACTGGATTTCATGTACAGGAGTCAAATTACATCGGAGAGGTCATACGGTAACCAGGTTCATTGACACATTTCTCATGTTCACTGACACAAAGATCCATAATCTCATTTATCACATTGAGTTTACATTTGGTGATTAACGCTACAGACATTTAATATGTTCATCTCTACTGCGTTTAAAGAGAAGGAAAATTTATTACAATCGACTTCGGGGTTACTGTTTGCAACGCCCTTCTGTTATGTCGTGTACTTTTATAAGTTTGTATCCTGCTCCGTTATGAGCATGTATATTCATTAAGTTGTTGTGAATGAGGAAATCATTACGTTGTTTATCATATACAACGTTTTTCTCGCAATTTTCACATTACGCTTTCCTGTTACACCTTGACGATATGTTCATTACGCCGTCATGTGTCTCTCCTACACCTGTGCGTCGTTCCTTTTCATCGGTTAGACGTTTCCAGTACGCCATAACGCCGTTTGTTACGTCATTTCTTCATTTGCGAGATGCATATGTTATATCCATTCGTTTGGCGTCAATCTTCCACTGGTATCAATTCCTCTCGGGTTTTTCACATTGTGATTTACTTAGCTTCGTCGTTACTCTATGAAGAGAGTTCTGTTCAGACCTTGTTGTTTCCAGTCTGGGTTCAGAATATCAAAATTGTATTCGAATCAACAGTATTTGGTTAAATACTGTTATATGGTATAGGCCTGTGGATTATGGACGTGAATATTCTCTGAGGACGACGGCGGGATTGTGTATGGCGGACTAGTCACCTTTAATAGAATTCAGCACAGTGTTGTTTTAACACAGATTCATGTTGTCTTTACACACAAACATTATGTTGAGATCCTTTTACCTTAGGATTGTGCTTAAGCTACACAATGTTTTTCATGGGTACTTGAGGGACAGTTTTTTTCCGACTTTCTCCTTCAAGTACTTTATTCCTGTATAGACCGTTACACCAATGGTTAGACTTGACATTATAATTCTGTCATCAACCTTAGCGTTGTTTATTGTATGTCGGACCTTACTCACTGTGTTCGTCTTTCGGGTTCGGTCTCTACAGCGGATTATTTGTCCTGGTGCCGAGGTCGTTTTACCATTCCCGACTCTATTTCCCTCGTAATTGACTTCCTCCTTCACCAGTATAGGAAGTCTCATTTTAGCACCAGGGTAGGAATATCTCGGCGCTTATTCGCGCCTTCGCATTACAGTCGCGTTGTACTCGCCAACTGTTACCGAAATGGGTATCGGTGTGGTTTCTGTGTGCTCTGGTTATATCACCTTTTGAACCCTTAGAGTCCGCGTCTATAAAGTGGTGTCTTATAAGACGGCCTTTGGGGCGGCGTTTACTTTGGCGTCCAGAGTGTCTGAACTTCATGCTCTTGAAAGATCTATGTCCTGGGCAGCGGATTGGTCTTGCAATATCACGCTGGGCTCTGTATCCAGCGATCCGAGTTCTAATCTGACTCGAAACATAATGTTTCCTTTTTTCGGCCCATTCCTGAATCAACGTTCGTACTCCATTCCTGTGTGGTCAGATTTTGTACATACCCTCGAGGACGATCTTCTGTTATGTCCTGTTCGAACCATCCGTCACTATCTTACTCGTTCCGGTTCCGTGCGTGGTTCTCGGCTACGGTTATCATGTCCCTTCGCCTGTCACCAAGGCTTGATATTTAAATAAGCCGTGTAGTTGTTAAAGACCATAAAATAGTCTTACCAATGGGCAGAAGGTAGATATTCCATTGACGCCCCCACTACTGTCTTTTGCTTCTTCTATGTGGCCATCACTACACATGGCCTTTATGGAAGAACTCGTCCCTCCATGACATTGTCCTGTCTTGTCTGGACAGCAAACTCCACGTTCACAAATTTCTATCTGTATGATATGTCAATGCAGTCAGATAGGGTGACCACGCTTGGGCCACTGAGGGCTACCCAGCACGTGGTTGGTTTCTTTCAAGGAAAGAGGAGGGAGCGGAATTTGTCACCGTTGCAGCAAGACACCCATCTTGCTTTTCATCATGATCGTCTTTGAAAGAAGGAATAAGTCGGATAGACGACCATGGACTCTCTAATCATCAATCTAAGATGTCTGACGCTTTGAGAATTTTATCTGTTCCTTAACTACGGTTTTGGCTTGTGTCTTTCAGCTTGAACTGACTACCTTCTGGATGATCTCAGCTGTGTCTCCTACGCTCAACTCACAGGACAAGTTGGACGTAAGGCGTGGGTGGACTGAGTATGGCGTGGCTTGACGCCCTTTAAGACCAAGAAGACCTAACACCCGAGTGGTAGAGGACCCTGATTTCTTGGTACAGTTTGACATATCACACCACGAGCACAGCTACATGGATGGAGGCACTCAAGAATAAGTATATTTGTATCATATTCATGATTTGCCCTTTTCGTTTCTTATCTGTGTCTTCCCAGCTACTTGGGGAGGACACTCAGAAGATAGGTTAGATTAGTATCTTCCATTACTACTCCATTATTACCCGCGGCCTTGCCGGCCAGGTTTCTTTTGTGGAGATTTATGAATGAGCCTGCCCCTCCTTGACATTGTCCAGCCTTGAGTCTGGACGGTGAACTCCACGTTCACCATTTTCGATCTGAGAGATATGTCAGTCCAGTCAGAAGGGATATCCACGCTTGGGCCGTTAATAGCGGCCCAGCACGTGGTCAACTAAATTCCAAAAATAGGGGGGGGGGGGCGGCAGTTTGAATCATCACAGCAAATCTGCAAATTGCTGTATCATCTCATTCATACTATTGGTCCACAATTGATTGATCTCATATTGAAGGAAGAAATAAGTCAGATGGACGACCTTGGATCCTCTAAAGAGATGTCAGACACTGTATCATCACCCTAAGATGTATGTATCCATGGTGAGTGTGATCTTTACCTTAACAGCGGTTTTGATTGTGTCCTTCAGGTTGAATCTGACGTCCTTCTCAATGATCTCAGCGCCGTCTTTGCACTCAACTCCCTAAAATGATGGTTGGATGGAAGACGATTGTGGACTGAGAGTGGTGTGACTTGGCGATCACTAGGCCCGGAACAGACCCTGCCTCGACCGGTCTTAGGAACAGCCAAGATAAATAAGCCATACCAAGTAGACTGTATATCCCAGGGTTGAGGTCCTCTCTTGGTATAAACGGCTTCCCGAGAAGTACCTATACACTGCGTTGCAGTACTCTCTCGGGGGGAAATTAATAATTTCCACACCACAAACACAGCTACATGGCTGTGAACAATCAAAGATAAGTACATCAGTATCTTATTCACATGTTTAACCTGTTTATATTGATAATCAAGGTTTCATTTGCTGATTATGGATTGTTCATGCTATGCCCATGTTTTCTGTGTTATTCCAGCGGTCACTTAGCCTACTTTGATATACTACAAGACCGAGGTTCCCACCTCCGTATGTTGGTACTGTGGCATTAATTAAAGCAGGTTTAAGACTTAGGTAGCAAACATCAAACATTTATAAACAATGTTTCTGTTTGTAACTAAGTCAAACCTGCTTTAATTTAATGTGCCCACCCTTCCGTCCCCTCGTTCCGCGGCCTTGTTTCATTACTGGTCTCGGTCTGAGAAAGAGGATGAGAAATGAGGCTACAGTCGCCTATATAGTGACCACGCTGGATTTGAGTGGAGAGCTCTCCTGGGGGCGGACAACTCTCTCCTAGGGGAGTTAACTTTTTCTTTTAAACTTCCGTTTTCTACGTTTGATTGTGCAATTAATAAGGGATTAATGGCATTAATTAAAGCAGGTTTGACTTAGTTACAAACAGAAACATTGTTTATAAATGTTTGATGTTTGGCTATCAGGTCCACAAACAGAGGTGTTCGACTATCAGTCCACAAACAGAGGTGTTTGGCTATCAGGTCCACAAACAGAGATGTTTGGCTATCAGGTCCACAAACAGAGGTGTTTGACTATCAGGTCCACAAACAGAGGTGTTTAGCTATCAGGTCCACAAACAGATGTTTGGCTATCAGGTCCACAAACAGAGATATTTGGCTATCGG